>APFE031727942.1:0-58140 GCA_000404065.3 Pinus taeda | reverse complement strand
ATGCCACAGCATGGTCTTCTCTCCAGAGACCATTAGATTTTCTGCTCCATTTTCAGGAACCATAGAACTATTGCACCCATCAACAACAGTGCTACCTTGCAGCTTGTACAGAGTTCCAATCTGAACTCCCCGCATCAATATGAGTGCTCTCGAACCATCTTGCAGGTATCCTTCTCGAACACTGTCTTTACACCTGCATCATCCAACTTGCTTACATAAATCAGATTTCTGGCCAATGCAGGAATATGCAGAACACCCGGAAGGGTTCTAACCCTTCCACCTTGCAACTTCAACTTTACTTTTCCACGACCAATGATTCTAGCTTCCTATCATCTCCTAAGAAGACATCACCACCATCGTATTTCTCATACTCGCAGAACCACTCTCTATGGGGAGTGAAGTGAAAGGATGCACCTGAGCCAATTAACCATGCCTCATGATCTACATGTGTACTTGAAGAAGCCAAGTACACATCCCCACCTTCATCTGAGGTGGTTTTCGCCTCTGCAGAAGGAGCATCATCAGATCCCTTTCCTTTATCAGGAGCTTTAGATTTACACTCCCTTCTGAAGTGCCCTTCCTTTCCACATTTCCAGCACACCACCTTTATAGGTTTTCCTGGAGATTTAGATCTCCCTCTAGATTTAGATCTCCCACTCGATGACTTATTTTTGTTTCTATTCTGGGACTGTCCTCGTACAGACAAGGAATCACCATTCTGGTTGTCCATATTTTTCTGTCTCATCTCCTCTGTCAGCAAGGTTGAGACTATTTCATCAAACTGCAAAGCAGTTGCATTGCTACCTATTGCAATAACCAGACTATCCCACGAATCTGGTAGAGAACACAACAAACTGATGCACTTATCTTCATCTGAAATCTTAATATCAACAGATGATAACTGACTTACCACAGTATTAAACGCATTCAAATGCTCTGTCACTGAGTCTCCATCTTTCATCCTCAGGTTATACAGCTTTTTCCGCAGGAATAATTTATTCACTAGAGACTTAGATTGGTACAAAGTCCCTAACACTTGTCCCATAAAGCCTTCCCCGTAGCTTCCCCTGATACATTCAACAATACTGAATCTGAGACACACAATCGTATTGTGCTCTTTGCCTTCCGATTCAACTTCTTCCATTCTTCATCGGTCACTCCCGTTGGTTTAGTACCCGGATCTACCGCGATCCACTGATCTTTATCCACCAAAAGATCCTCCATCTTGAGTTTCCACAACTCAAAACTCTGACCATTGAACTTCTTAATCTTTATCTTTCCGCTGCTCGCCATCTTCTTTCACCACCAGAATCGATCTCGCGGATCTCCCACTGAACAGGGTCTACCACCGGCCCGAGCGAAACCCCTCAGCAACAAAGGCGTCCCCTTGAAGCCAAAACAGCTCTGATATTTCTTTCTTTCTTTCTTTCTTTTCTTTCTTCTTTTCTTTCTTCTTCTTCTTCTTCTTCTTTCTTTTCTTTTCTTTTTTTTTTTTTTTTTCCGAGAAAAAAAATCAAACTTTTCATTACAAGACAAAAAGTTACATTGCATATGCTATTAAGCATTTAGGTGATTGTATGATTTTTAGTCATAGAATTGTTGAGATTTTGCGTGAGGGAAACCCCCTCCTGCCATCTTGAGATTCTGATTTCGGTTCACTGATCAATTGTGTGATCGAGGTCTCCTTAAAGTGGAGAAACCCTTGCTGAACGATCAGTTCCTATGCATATTAACCAAATTCATTGTTTCTAGTTTACAGGTTTTCTGCTTTGGATGATCCATTCCCGGGTCTCCTCATAAAGGAAAACAACCCAAACAGGAATGCGTCAGTTAAGTATTTCTGAGTTTTTTGAGAAGTTTAAAGGTTGTCTGTAGCGACTGTTCTAAACTAAAGAAACAAAAACAAACCAGCAAAAGAGAAAGGTGCCAGAGCCCTAGATGTCGCTTCAGAGTGAGAAGTTTTGTGCATATGGTGGACGATTCGAAACATGGATCTCATCCATATCTTTGTCCTATATTCACCAACTGCCCATATTTTCTTGCAGACCCTCTTTAGAAAGTTGGTCTGCAGCATCATTGTGTTCCCTATATATATGACATAGAGAGATGATGTTAAAATGATTTTTTAAGTGCGTGGTTTCTTCTATTAGTAATGATAACATGTAGTTCTGACATCTTTTGATCCATTAAACCATTTGATAATGTTCAGAGAGTCCTCAAAGATTTGAATCGTGGATATGCCCAGATGAATGAGCCAGCAAAGGAGGAGTTTTAAGGCTATCATCTCAACGAAGTTATTGGTTCCAGTCCCTAAGCCTAGTAAGGCTTTGAGGCTTCTATGGGGGTTTAGGTGGATGATCAACCCTGCTCCGCATTTTTTGTCATCGCTAGAGGCCCCATCGAAGAATGCCCATGGGATCCCTTCCCTGATATTCTCTTCTATGTTTGGGTGAGGAAGCTCCTCGTAGGTGGGTTCAGGGATAGTTGTGAAGATAGACGCACTTCCAATAGCTATGTTTTCCACTGATGGGATATGGTCTTGAAATATGCTTTTGTTCCTTGCGATCCACAATCCCCAAGACATGATAAGGGGTAAGTTCCTCAAGTTCCCTTCAAGATGTTGGGTCCACCATGATTTCTAGGTTGTTGCTATAGAACGCCCATTCCATACAACCCTTTGTGTGTTAGGTCCCCTACCATTTGCCAGACTGCTTTGGAGAAGTAGCACTCCATAAAGAGATACAAAATTGTTTCAGAGGCTGCTTTGCAAAGGGCACATCTTCCTGGTCCTGATTTGAATCTTTTCTGGAGGATGTCCCAGGTAGGCACCTTCTCCTTTAGGATACACCAGAAGAAAATTTGGGCTTTTGTCAGACATTGCAATTTCCAGATTGAGGTTACCCACCAGTCCTTATTTCCCCAACCTTTCTTTGTCATTAAGAACTTGTATCCTTGTTTTGGGGAGTATTTCCCTATCTATGCATGGGCCCAAACTAATTGATTTGGTTTGTCTCTTAGTCTGACATTTGATCGAGACAGCTCCGAGGTGAATATATTCTGTTCCCTTGTCCATTGGGGGGTAAGATTTAGGTCCAATCTTGAGATCCATGCTTGGCCCCAAATGGAGGGATGCCCATGGTTCTCTATCTGGCTAAGGTTATTTATGTCTCTGGAGTTGAGGTGGATGGTGAGTTCATGAGATAATCTGAAATCTTCATTGCATCCAACCCAAGGGTCCTTCCCTAGGCGGACATGTTCGCCATTTCCTACCTGCCAGGATAGGCTTTGTTCTATGATCTTAAAGCCTTCCAAAGTTTCTTTCCACACCACTGATGGACTGCCTTTCTTTTTGGATGGACTTCTGATCCAGTCTTCTAACGACGTTGGGTCGATATATTTCCTTTTTACCACTGTAGTCTATAGGTTCTCCGATTTGATGAGTCTCCATCCCAACTTTGCTGCAAGCACTGATCCAAATTATGATAGGTCTTTGATGCCCCATGCTCCCCATTCCTTTGTCCTTGCCACCTTCTCCGAGGCCACCCATGGGAGTATCGAATCTTCCTTTGAACCTGCCCATAAGAATTTTCTACAGAGTCTTCTGATTTTCTCCAGAATCCCTTTTGGGACCCAGGTTAGTGCATCCTAGTAGATCGGAATAGCCAGGAGGAATGATTTGATTAGTGTCAGTCTGCTAACCCTAGATAGCCATTTGAAGCTCTAGTGAGAGACTCTTGATTCTATTTTTGCTATTAGCAAATGTCAATCCTGCTTCCTATACAAGCCGGGTTTTAGATAAAACTGAAGATATTTGAAACAGGCTTGGAGCTTCTGATCCTCAAAGGGCAAGTCCTCTTTGATTTGGGCTACTTAAGACCTGTTGAATCCTTCCAACAATAGATGAGATTTAGCGTTGTTTAGTTGAAAGCCTGTTGCTTTTAAGAAGAGCTTTAGTAGCCTTTTTAATTCTAGAGTTTGAGATCTTCTATCTGTAGAGAAAAGCAGGATGTCATCCACAAATAGGGGATTGGTTATTTTCAGATTGGCTTCCACTTCTAGCCCTTGAATATTGCCTTTCCTTCGGGCATCATTGATCAGTTGGCTGAGTCCTTCCGCTGCTAGTAGGAAGAGGAGGGGCGAGAGGGGACATCCTTGGAAAATTCCTCTTTGACTTTGGAAGAAAGAGGTGGCTGCTCTGCTGATGAGAATAACAAAGCTTACACTGGTTAAGCATCCCATTACCCAGTTAATGAAATCTATGTGGAATCCCATGTGCGTGAGAAGCATCCGAATGTACATCCAACTGACCCTGTCAAATGCTTTAGATAAGTCAATTTTCACTACTGCTCCTTTGATTTTTTTTTAATGATACTGTGGATGGTTTCCTAGGCTACTCCAATAGCTTCATGGATCTACCTTCCGTTCAGAAAGCCGAACTGTTCCCTTGACATGTGCTTGGATAGAATTGGTTTAATTTGGAGGGATATCACCTTTGCTATTATTTTATAGATACAATTACAGAGGGAGATCGATCGGAAATCCTCAAAGGAGGAGGGTTATTCATTTTTCGAAATGAAGGCTATGAAGGTTGAGTCAAAGGGCGGGTAGATTATTCTTTTTCTTTTGGATTCTTCAACCACTTCGGTTATATCTTGCCCTAACTGCTCGAAGAAATGTTGGAACAGCTCCACTGTCCAACCATCTCGGCCAAGACTTTTGTCTTTTGGCATTGCTTTTACTACTCCTTCCACCTCCCCCTTGGTGACTTCTCCCATCAGTTCCTGCGAGTCCTCTTCTTCCACATAACGAGGGAAAGTCTCGGCTATTTGGATCACTTCTGCCAAGGAGATTTCACCTTGGTCAGAGAAAAGGTTTTGAAAGTGCCTTATGCCAATCTGGGAGAGATCCTGGAAAGATCGGGCCTCACTGCCTCCTTCTTCTTTTAGATGCCAGATGGTGTTTATTTTCTTCCTTCCTCTGGCATACTTATGGAAACATTTAGTATTTCCATCACCTTCCTTTAGCCAAATGGCTCTGTTTTTGAATCACCATTTCTCTTCTCTTGCCAAGAGGATTTTATTCCTTTTGCCTTCATGCTGCATGATTATTTATTTTTTTTCCTAGGTTTCATATCCATCAGCTTCAGGGCTTTCAAGCTAGTGGAGATTCCTTTCTATTTGAATGAGTTCTTCATCTCATTTGATCTTCTTTTCCATGGCCTAGTTCATTGTGGATTTTTTAAGACGATTCAGATTCTCCATAAAGAGGAAGGCTTTATTGTCCAATTCGCTAGAGCTGGCAGGTCTCCAAGTGGATTTAAAGAGGGATTTGAAAGAGTCCTCTTGAAGCCAAGCAAGGTTGAATTTGAAGGGGGTAGCTGGTTTTTTGGGGGGCTTGGATAGATCCGAATTCCCACCTTCCCCAACCCACTGGCGAAAGGCTGGTATTTTGGCAACAGTTTCCTCCCAGAGGACGAATCGGTCCAATGTTTTTGCTACACATCCTTCCCCTGCTCTTATATTCCTGCAGGTAGGTCTAATCTTTAGTAAGTTAATGTACAGTAGTTTGTTGTCTCTGAAAAGGTTGGTGAAGAATTCTGACAGTTGATCTTGTCTGGCCGAGGGACCCCAAGTTTCCGAAGAGCCTATGGATAAGTTTAAGTCTCCACTGATAACCTGATTAGGGCTATTCATAGAAGACTTGGAGAGTAGGGTCTTCCAGAAGTGGGCTCTTCCCTAGCAAGGTCCATAGATGTTTACTATCAACAGAGAGGTACAGAGTTCTTGGGAGTGAACTTCTGCCCCTATCACTTGATCCTGTTAAACACACATGGGAGCAAGAACAATATGAATGATAAATCATGAGAGTACGATTTTTATTAACAAGAGATATACATTTATAGTACATTATCTGACCGTTGGGTTTCACATCCCAAGGTCTCTTGGACTCCTTTTGTCCATTCGGCTTCCACACTAACCCATTGAGGATTAGGTGTCCAACATTACCCCCCTTAATCTAAAGGGTTATGTATGAGTCCAAGAAGAGAGTTGTAATACAAAATGTGCAAAAATGCATGGCAGCACTAGGCTGAATGTGCTCTCAGAAATGTTGGTATAAAGGGTGGTGGTTTAAGGATGACCACCAACACTGGAACGCTTAGTGCAGTTCCCGGAACTCTTCCAAAACTGGCAAGAAGCTGAAGTCTTCTGCTAGAGGAAGTGCTCCTATTGTTTTGAAGAGGGAAACCTTCAACCATGAAAGGGAGGTCTCACCCCACATAAAAGGGAGAAATTCAACCTAAAAGGGAAGTCTCAACCTGTGATGGTTTAAGGATAAAAACAACTCTAGAATGCTTAATGCAATTCCTGGAACTCTTCCAAAACTGGCAAGAAGCTGGAGTCTTCTGCTAGAGGAAGTGTTCTCAATTTTGTTCTTGGAATTCTTCTGAAACTGGCAAGAAGCTGAAGTCTTCTACTAGAGGAAGTGTCCCAGATTGCCAACTGAAGGCATGTTCATGGCATCTTTGTCACTGGCTACAACTCTGAAACTGGTGTGGCAGGTTGTGGCTCAGGCTCGCTTGATGTGGCTTTGAAGCTTGTAGATGACCATCATTTCCCCCTGTCAGATACAAGGTGAGATGATGGAGAAAACTCAACTGCAAGACTGTTCAATATTCTGGAACAAGTTCTGACATGTGTTTGGAATATCTTCTTGGCTGTTGATGCCTATTGCCAAGAAGCGATCCATCCAAGATGAATCTTTGTTCTTGCAGGACGTTTGTTTTTGAAGCATCTGTGTGAAGGATGGCTAGTTTTATGACAGTGCTTACATGGATGAAGATAAAAACAATGATCTTTCAAATGGCCAACTCGATCACAGTGTTGGCATTTCACAATCTGTTGTTGTTGTTGTTGCGGTGGAAGATGAGTAGAATCTAGAATAGCTGGAGGTGAACTGTCATGAATAAATCCAACACTTTGAAACTGAATGGGCTTTGAGTAGTTTGGGATATGAAAGGACAAGTCCTTGTCATATCCAAGACCAGTTCTGTGCTTGTTGTGGACAAGTTGTTCCCAAGGTCTGATGATGGGCTTGGGAAGTGCAGACTGAGTTTCTGCATCTGCATGTACAACTGCTGCTTTATTGGATACTAAATCTGCTTTATTGACTTGCTTCTGATGGGTTGGAGTCTCAATGTTTTGAACAGAAACATGTCCAGAATGATGATTCCTCTGTTTTAATTCTTCTTGTTGAAGTTGAGATTCAAATTGTAAAAAGTCAATCTTTTCATGTACATCTTGTAAACAACTATGAATATTTGTGAGAAAATCCTTGTTGATTTTGACTGTATTATCCATAGTAGAGAGTATTAGATTGTCCATTAACTCTAATATTGCACCAATTGGAGCCATTTTTAGCCTCAAAAAATAGTAAAACAATGAGGAAAAGATGGACACCAATTGCTCTTTTATATAAACTTATGGCAACAACTTCAAATCAATCAGCTTGCAATAGATTCAACACATAAAGAATGGTGATATCCGAAAAACAGACTCCTCATTCAAAAATGAATTTTCTTCAATTCACCTGAGAATTTAACTTCCAACAAAGCTACAAGCAATTTAGGCCTCAAAAAGAAATTTTCCTGTTCCAGCCTTGAATCCAAGGGAACTTGTCCTGGCAACAACTTCAATCTAGTTCAATAACAATCTCTGATATGAACAACCTTTAAGAAAATACACCAATTCGATCTACAAACGATAGTCTTGGCTTGAAACAATTTCCACTGAACTCCTAAATAATGCCAAATTGCTGCAACTTTAAAGAATATAAAAAATCCCCAATTCTTATGAACATTGAACTCTACACCAACACTTCTTCAGATATATCCAAGTCAGGAGACAAACGAACTGCTGAAGATTCACGCTCCTTCTTGCTCAACTGGTTGGAATGATTCCCTCAATATAAAAATTTACGATGAGAAGATGCGAAGTTTATTTGGGATTGGTTCTGGTTCTGCTTTTGACGTTGCAATTCACAGCCACATGGAAGAATTCATAGTTGATTATGTAACAAATGTAGACATGCAAAATTTCAAACAAATTAACTAAACTAAGGATCAATACACCACAAGAATAGATCCTCAACCCCCCTTAACTATTTATCTACTTCAATTTACTAGGAGAAGCATGAAACACGTCCACTACACTGCAGAAAGTATCCTGATCCAACCAATATTCAAAAGGCATGGAAACCAGCCCATTCTCAAAGGCTTAATAGCATCATTACGACGCTTCAACATTATTCCTTGTTTGCGATGTTGTTAGAAAGCCAATCCAAACCTTCATACAGTCCTTCACTAGAAGTAGCACAGGTACTCTAGATATACCAATGACGCTGACGCAAAGAATGCAGGCCAAGCTTATCAGTTATCTCAGCATCATTCATTGCATTGGGAAGATCTTGCTTGTTTGTAAATACTAGGAGAACAACATCTCGTAACTCATCCTCATTCAACATCCTATGCAATTCGTCTCTTGCTTCAACAACATGGTCCCTGTGATTAATATCAACCACAAATATAAGACCCTAGGTATTCTGAAAGTAATGTCTCCATAGTGGTCGGATCTTGTCCTGACCTTCGACATCCCAAACAGTAAAGCTAATATTATTGCAATCCATAGCGTTAATACCATTCAATAAAATGTTGATACCATTCGCATTGATACCATTCAATACCACAGTGTTAATACCATTCAATAACGCATTCAAATACCATTCAAATGTTATTATTCAAACGCTTTCAACTGAAACGCAGTGTTAATATGGGACAACGTTAATATGATTCAATACCGCATACCAGGAGCAACGTAACAGTAGGAAATACCAAGCGTTCATCAAACAGTGGGAGCTGGGTGTTCATCAAACAGTTCTGACACCAAAACGTTCTTTTGGGCGTTCATCAAACGGTTCTGATACCAATGGGCAACGTAACAGTAGGAAATACCAAGCATTCATCAAACAGTTCTGACACCAAAATGTTCTTCTGGGCGTTCATCAAACGATTTTTTTATACATCTCAGCTGGAATACAAGTCGACTTTTTGAAAACTCCCCTCTGCACATCTGCATTAAACAATTATTGTTTCATCGATTCAGGACAGACAGAATCCTGACAAATTCTGCGTCTAGATCAACCTCTGCACATCGATTAATCAGTGCTAAAACAAATTAAATTGCTTTAATTCATGAATTTGTCAGATGTAATTCTTCAGCACTTAACTTTACCAAGCAACTCCAGGTGTGAATTCACTGCATAATGCTCACAAACAGAAATCGACCCAACAAATCCTGTCTTCCACAGGCTCTGGAAAAACTATGTAAACGACCCACATGGTCTTCAATTGTTCCATCGAATATACATAAAACACGCACTCACGACACTCGATTCGTCTCTACAAACATAACCCATCACAACAAGTGCACCAGACAGGCTCAAGTATATACTAACAGATACTAATCGGCGAGGAAAAACAGCCAATTTTAGGCAAAGTTCGGGCCATGCTCAGAGGGAAATCTCAAGCACACAAAGATGAACAAGCAGAGATGACAAAATTAATGGGGAGAGGTGCATGCTAACAACTAAGTGAGGCGGAGTTGAATTTGGCTCAAATTCAAAGCAGAGGAGAACGCTATGTCCAAACGCACGGAAATTAGGGACAGAGGGGTAATTTATAGCAGTAATTCATAAAATGACCAAAAGGGCAGTATATAACATATAATGGTGGGAGTTACATTGCAGAAAGCTAAATGGGACTTTTACTTTTGATACCATGTCAAGCCAAGTTAAGGCTCATAACTCAAATCCAACACTTTCATAAACAAATGGTTCAAAGAAATTATGCAGGGCAGGAGTACGCCCGCTCTGATACCATGTTAAAAACACATGGGAGAAAGAACAATATGAATGATAAATCATGAGAGTACGATTTTTATTAACAAGAGATATACATTTATAGTACATTATGTGACTGTTGGGTTTCACATCCCAAGGTCTCTTGGACTCCTTTTGTCCATTCGGCTTCCACACTAACCCATTGAGGATTAAGTGTCCAACAGATCCATCCCACAAGAATTTAGGCCTTTGAACTACTCTTTCTTGTAAGCTAAGGCTAGGCCCCCAGAGTGTCCTTTTGTGTCCAAAACTTGGATGATCCAGCTTGGCAGAATTTTTGATAATGTTTTAGAGACCTCTTCTCTAGCTCCTAGGGTTTCTTGAAGGAGAAGCAAATCTAGATGGTAGTTTCTTATTACTTATTTTAAGGCCAAATTTTTTGGGTTGCTAGGTAACCCTCTACAGTTCCAGGAGAGGATGATCATTGGATAACCTCCGGCAGGGGGTTTGCTGCTCTAAGCACCCCAAATATGGATATCTTCTTTCCATCCGCAATGTCTATCTTGGCTCTTAGCTGAGCCTTGGATAAGTTTTATTTTCGCCCTCTTGTTTTCTTGTCTTCTAGTTGGGAGAATTGCATGTCAATGCCTCCTACTACCTCCAAGGATCCCCACGGGGGAGGTTTTTTCTCACGGGGTTTGAGGTTATAAGGATTTATGACAGGGTGGGGATCCTCTCTCAGGGTCTCAATATTGGAGGGATCATATTCACAATTCAGATCTAAGTTGGGGATGGAAGTAATTATACTTTCCATTCGCATGGTTTCTGAAAGAAGCAAAGGAGCTACCATGTTCTAATGCCTAGAGGGACTAGACGTTGATTCATTTATATTTAAAGACTTTACTAGACTGAAAGAAGGTGGATTTAGTGCTAGACCCATACCCTCTTTCGTGATCGAATGGCTTCTTTCCATGTGAGCTTGAGAATCCTGTATCATTCTTGTCCCTTTGAGCTGGATGGGAGGTTGTTGATCCTGGGTAGCCTACTGTTGGTGCTCTGTTCCCTCTTCTGAATTCTTCTGGGGTCCCTCCATGTCTAATTCCATCGACTATTCCTCCTTTTTACCATCTTCTAGCCTGGTTCTGAGAGTTTCCACTGCTGATCCCCCTATCTCGACCTTCTTCTTCTTTCCCCTGCGTCTGTGGGCCATCGAGAATTCTTTTACCAAGTGTCCATATATGTGACACTTGTGGCATCAGAATGGAAGGTGTTCATAGTCAAGTTACAGTAGATATTTGAAATCTTTGTAATGTAACTGTATTTCTTCAGCCAGTCTTGCCTGGGGAGTGAGGCTAACCAAGATGCGAGCCATCCCCATATCCCTGGTTTGGAGGAAGGACATGTCTATTTTCATGTACTTCCCTAGGTGGTTCCCGATGGATCTGAAGATAGATTCAACCCAGACGAAAGGTGGGAGCCCTGGTAGGTGGACTCAGACTGGTAGCTTGTCGGTTCTTTCCCTCTGGGCGTCGAATAGGGGGTTCCATTGTTTAAATAAGATCGGTGTCCTTTCGAAGGCCTAGTTCCTATCTAGTACCCAATCCACTGCTTCTTTGTTTACAAATTTAGCCATAAACCAGCCCTTTGCAAGCATCAATACCTGGAAGGATGAATCTGAGCCTTCCTTCCATTGTTGGGAAGCCCATTCCTCGATGAATTTTGTTGAGTATTTTTCCCCATTGCCCTTCCTACCAGTGTCAAATACACGACTTCCATGGCTTCGTCTATTGACACATTTGTCCCCAGGATCACGTTTGAAACTGTTTCTTTTATTTTTATTAGGTTAGGTTTTTTCCTCTTCTCCCTCTTCTGCCTCTGTCGTGGACCTTCCTCCTTGTCCAGAATGACTGTTTCCACATATGTCACTTCTCGATGGATCTCGTTCGTTCTCCTCTCCTCCTGGGTGAGATTTGTTCCATCCTTTGCACTGCCTTTTACTTGTCTCTTTCCACCATTTCCCACGACCCCCTTGAGTGTTACTTCCTCCCCTAACTTTAGTCCCTGCTCCGTTGTCGTCCCTTCTTCTCCCAACTCATATTCAAGCTTCAGGATCTTCGCAAACCCTAGCCCCGAACTCAGGAGTTTCTTCCTACGATTGTGTGGAATTTGGGTTTTTGCGTCTTGTAGATGTGTCGTTCCTCGTTTTAGCTCAGATTTGTTCCCTTCTGAATTCCCTAACTCGCAACTTATTACAACGTCTTCTAGCCCTTCAGAGAAGAATAGATTGAGGGGGTGAGGGTTTGATGTACTTAGATGTGGATTTTTTGTTGTCGGTCCTACTGAACCGCCCTGAGTTTGCGTCTCTTTTATGAGAGGGAATTCCTTCCTACTACTTAGGAAGAGCAGGTCTAGATTGCCCTCCAACCACCCTAGGGTATCCTTTAGGTCCCATACCTCCTCCGAACCACGCGATTCCTTACCTAGACTTCCAGCTGGAAAATATACCGTTCAATATTCTGATCTGTAACTTCCAGACCCCAGACCGACAAGATGTTGCCAGGTTCGGGGTCCAGATCAATGGTTTCGTTTGGATAGACCATACTCTTGTCGGCTGCTCCTTGGTAATTTCTGGTTGCACCTTGGTAACTACTGGCTGTAATTTTCTCTCCTGATCAACCTTCCACCATTTGCGAGTTGTAGACTCAGGGTTGTTGTTCTTGTAACCTGTTTTGTTAATCCTGTTTTAGTGCCCATATCTTCCCTCATACAACGCATATGGATTTTCCCTGGTTTTGGCTTAGGGCTGGACCGCCATCCTTTCCCGGCTATCGCCATTCTCGAGCCCTTCTCTGACGTCCCTTCTCAAGCTGCTTCCAGCCGTCTTCCTTCCCTAATCACCCATGTCTTTGTCCCAGCCTCGTGGCCTCCACCTGCAGGCCGTCCTGCCCCTACATCCACCTGGTTCCATTATTCAAAACCCTAGGTGTTCTCTCGTCTGCCATCCCTCAATAATGGGTCCATTCTCAGTCATCTATTCACAATCACTTATCTTCCATCTTCCAACTATAATTTTTGTTGGCTCCAATTTCTATTAGAAATTTTGAAATTGTAAATTTTAATGGAGTCATCTAATGAGGGGGAGGAATTTGCTAGATGACCAAAACTGGTTGGAATCTGGGCAAGAAAATTTCAAAAACTCTTGTAGAGGTAGTGTTTGAATCGTGTTTTTGATGGTGGAATTGGATTTAGCACCATCAAAAACGTCTAGGACACCTAAAATTTTGAAGTTTAGCAACTATAACTTGGATTTACAAAAATCCTTGTTGGATTTCTCTAAATATGACCGAAATTTCCATAACTTTCCGGGCAACTCCTCCGCCTCATTAGACTACCGGAATTTTAATTATCCAAATTGAAATTATAGAATTGTAAATTTGGATTTAAATTACACAATTAAAATGTAAAGTCTTTTTTATGATGTTGATATAAAGATGAGATTTCGTCAACAATTAACTCACATGATTTTAGTGATAATTACTCTCTATATATCACACAAAAAATTGATAAAGAAACCAAATACTTATTTCATAATAGCATATATTCATTGTTATATGTATACATTAATTGATTGCATAAACTAATTCATTGTATGCCTTCTATATTTTGTTTGTTTTAGGTGAATTTTATTTTAAATTTGATATAGATTTGTAGAAATTATAAGTTTGAGTTATGATATCTATATAATTTGAGTATTTGAGAGATTTCAAGAATATTAAAGTCATTTGCATATTTAAATACACATTTTAAATAAAAAAAACCACAATTTTACAAAAACAAAAAAAACTATTACCAAGTTTCAACCCAAACTATCTATGAGAGTTAGCATACGTACTAATAAACACACACTGCAAAGTTCACACCTATGCTATTATCGTCGTTAATTCTTGCAGAAACCATGTCAACTTGTCGATCTCCTCACTTCAAAGCGTGAGGTGTCAAATGATGAGTGCACCAAATGATAATAGTCAATCGATTTCGATGGACAATTAACTTAGTGATTCGTCAGGAATGATGGTCACGATCTTCTTGTCATCGATTGGAAGAGGGTTTTCGATCACCCATTTGATAAGATAAATGTAAAAGGGGATTGTAGATTGAGTCACATTTCCCTGATTCGACATTTGAAGGCTCTTCGAGATCATTTGAGACTAAAGTCGAGGTGACCTCACTCTTGCATTTTCATTAAACAACGCATCAACAGAGTTGTGTTTACTATGCAATATTAAAGTCTATCTCCAACAAAATAAATGAGAAATAACGTGAGTTTTTCACACCATTTGTTGGTGGAAAGATAAATTTAAAGATTATCCTGATTAATGGAAGTGAAGCCACATATGGAGGTTGAATGACCTGTTGAGAGGAAAGAGACATTGCTACTATTGTGCTTCCAGGCTTTTGTTTATGTACGTCCTTCAACATGCGATGGGGTTTCCACTTAGACCATTCATCGATGCTTATTGCATTCATTATGTACAAGTGATCTTAACCAACAATCTTATTGATATAGGTAAATTATTAAGATCATAAAACTTAGAGAAGTGGCAGTGTCTAAAGACATCGTCGCTTATAATCTCAACAATCACGAGGACAATTTTACTTGGAGCCTTTCCACTTTTAAAAAGGCTAGATTAGAGAAGAATGCGATGGGAAAAACCATGGGTTCTCATAAACTTGAAGCCCAAAAGCCCCATGTAAGTTTACTTGAACGACCCTAACAATCCCCCCCTTAAGCTTAACTTTGCGAGATTAACCTAATTCCAATCACTCTATCAAAGTCCATATAAAAAGGTTACCATCTATCTAAGTACACGGTTCATCAACCATTTCACATTCTCACATTGCTCCCCTTAAGCTAGGATATCGATACACCTTCCACCCTAGTACCTATCAAAGTGGTTCATTCCACAACTTGATAACTCCATGCACCACTGCACTACATGTATGCTTGATCAAAGTCTTAATGTCTTACAACAATCAACTCAAGTTAGGGTCTCATATCTATCCAAGTGGTTCATTCCACATCTTGAGTCATTGGGTTCTCTAGCACAACATGTATGCTTAAACAACATGTTTTACAACTTCCTTAGGAATACACCTACCTATAGTAGGATTTCATAACTTGGACCAAAAGCCCCTAAGGCATTCAAAAACCACTATAGCTCTTATCATAGGTTGGCTCCTTCTCCAAACATTGACACCGTTGATTCCATTTTCATTCTTTCTCTTGTCCATGCAACCCCTATTTTTCTTGATACATCTTGCTTGATCCATACCTTCACCTGGTCTTTCAACGCTATTTGTACTCGCTTAGCCGTAATTCTTATATATGAACTTAAATAGATCTAGTTGTGATATAATAGCCTCATCATTTGCCAACACTAGTCAATGCCATATACCAAAATCCACAGCCTTCTTGACCATCTCACGCTATAACAAATCTTTTTTTCTTGCCATTTTCATTTTCCTAGCTTTAAACAATGCTTACAAATAGGTTGGCAGAACCTTCTTTAATATGAACTAGGCACGACCATCCATTGCGCATTGTCCCATGATCTCTACATTCCACCATATCATTGTTGCCACCTCTTTTTCCACTGTAACAATTTAGCACATTGGTGGACTAATAGTTTTATCCACAACGTCCTATGTTAGGACTTCTCGAGTTTTCATAGTTGTTGGGTAATTTAATTGTTTATTAAATTACTTCATTAAATTACGACCATGACTTACGTACATGTGAAGTGTATGTGCACAATATATGCTAGGATTATGCTTTTAATCAAGAGATCAAATCTAAATAAAAATTGTAAATTTAATATATTCAAGACTAATTCTTATTAAGTGTATGAACATGTTTTTCTATAAGACTTTTTGAATTAAGATAAACTTGAAAACAACCTATGGTAGAATGCAAGTAATCGAAACAAATTACTCTAGGAGTAGGAATGTAAAAGCTATTCTATTGAGCAAAATTAAAAATATATGCTAGTGAACTGAATGGAAGGCTATTCTATTGAACATAATTGAAATTTTATGTAGAAATTCTCACTATAGATCACCTGATAATGCAATGTAACTAAAGAAAAATACTACACCTACTTCTACAATCAAACTTTGCGGAAGCTTAATCAATTTGAGCTAGATCAATCGGAACACGTATAACAGAAAAGAATAAATCATACACATGAACATAGAAGAATACTCTAGGGAAAGCCTCAACTAAAAACCCTGCTATATGTATTATCATACAAGTGGAAATATCTCACAGATTACATAAAGCTTAGCTCACGAGCTATCCAACTCTCAGTACAATCCCTCACTGCTGCTCATAGACATAATAGACACAACATATGCCTTCCTTGATTCCTCCAAGCCTCCTATTTCCTTGCGCAGTTTCTCCTGGATCCTCCAGCTGCAACCTGTATGATACTCACCTCACACACAACACTGAACTCTGAAATAATTGCACAATCCTGAAGGAGATAATTCCTTCTGCATGGATGAGCTTCATTTTTAGGAAAATTCCTCCAACTGATAGTGCACTGTCCCTTTCTTTAATTTCAACTGGGTCTCTATTTGAACTGACATGCATGAGTTATTTATGATAGAATATTCAGTTATCTAGAGAACACTAGTTGCATGAATGCTTGCATTAACTGAATGAACTCACAATTAGTTCCTCCAACTGTTTGGAGCTAATTTAACTAGACTTCACTCAATTAACTAAGCTAACTAATTACAACTCAAATACAACTCATCCTTACCTCCTTAATTAAGGGATAACCTCCTCAATCAAAGGGATAGCTGTTGCATGTTTTCACAAAGACTTCATGTTTGATTTTCTCCAACTAATTAACTCAAGATGAATTAATTAATTATTTTTCAAATAGCTAGTGAGACTAAATTCAAATTTTAATTCAGGGACTAATTAAAATTGGAATCTATCCTGAATTACTATTTATAACAATGCTATTTTTAGCATTTCTATTTTTTGCTATTTCTAACAGAGTTGGAGTATATCCTGAAATGTTATTTATAGCAATGTTATTTTTAGCATTTCTTGTTTCCATTTTCAATAATTTATGCTATTCAACTTGAAACAAATCTATTGTATTTGACTTGAAATGAAACCAATTTAAGTGCTTTGAATTCAATTCTATTCTAAAAATGCACGAATTCAATACACTCCTTTTTGTGCAAGCACGAATCTACACTACACTTTGTATGTCTTTAAAGAACTTGTTCTTTTAAAACAAATCTCATAACCTTCACATGATAATTAAAATAAGAAACTTGTGAGGTTTTCAAAGGTATGGATCATCATTTAGGATTCAAAGAACCATTAAATGTTATATACGATGATGAATTTTACGAAATTTTAATGTTGTTATATATGTTTAACAAAGAATGTCTTCTCATTTCATTCACAATGGAAGTAGGGATATCCTTTCATAACTTGCAAAATTTCCACAATGAGTTCCTGATTTGTCTTCATCTTTCCAAAGTGGAGTGGGTTATTTTCCTTGATAATTTTGGAACTCATCAAATTGCTTTGACAGACCTCCCTTCAAATCACAAATATGTCCAAAACCATGCTCTTATACCACTATAAGATACCCTCTCTGGAATACCTTGTAAATCCCACGAAATTTTAAGTTTATTTGGTTTTGGTCAATGTGGTGTTTTGTTAAACAATTGGCCTATGTTGTAGGTGTTTTGTTTATATGTTTCATTTAAAATAACATAAGCAGTGCCAAGAAATCATTATGAAAATACTTAAAAATTGTTGATATATGATTTTCAATGATATTAGAGGTTACACATACCATTGATATAGCCCTTCCACAACAATAAAAATTTATAATTATATGGCTATAGTTGATAATAGACATTACAAAATGCCTAAATAGTAGGATAGAAGTCTAGTAAGCACAAAATGAGTGCTCAACCTCCAAGGATTTATGTCTTTACCCATTTACAATGAGAAACCAATCTTCTATAGTGAATATAGTCTAGCAATCATGCCCTTGTATACATAGTCATTTATGGGAATGATTTCACACAACCATATACATTTTAAATTTTACCCAGAAAACTATATATCAACAATAAATGATGCTATGACAATGTAAAGAGGAATATATCCATTAATATCAAAAATTTGATACAATTACTTCAGTTATAAGATAGCACCTTGGAAGTGAGTTTGGCAACTTGAACATAGAGGTACAATGGTGTGATAAAAATTAGTCCATTTTTTTCCTTCAACACATCCCAAACATTGATTACATTTTTCCCCTTTTTTTTCAAATCAAAACTCTTTCATGAGCAAAGGTATTCTTTGTAATAATGTGACTCCAAATAGTGATATGTAGCTACGAAGGACTCTATCTATGACAGTCAAATATCAACCAACAATGAAGGATGGTCTATGCCCCTCAACAGTGCAACTTTTCCAACATATAAAGGTAACGCACTCCTCTACTTAACCACTTAACTTAAGACTTTAAAAGATGGAACTCAACCCCTTTCAAAGTGTGGAACTTAACCCCTTATTCCAAAAAGTAACTCTTCCCAATAAGGAGTTATTGTGATAGTCAACTTGATTATTTTTTACTAAAAGGAACTAAACCTCTTAACAATTAGAACTCGGCCCACAAGGTACAACAAAATCAACCCTTAAATGAGTATAATTCGTCCAACAAAATAGGAAGTGAACTCAACCTCTTCAACATAAGGAAATTATCCCCTAAACCATGACAGTATTTCACCCTTCAAAGGGTGTAGTCTCGGCTTGTAAAAAGAATATGGTTTACCTAACATTTGAAGATAAAATCAATTGATAACATCATAAAAGCTTACTCCACCTCTACCAATTCTTATCCTCAGTCCAGAAGGAAGGTCAATGATGAAATCTAAGTGATTTCGCTCTCAACTAACTAGGGTTTCCAAAAACCCTAGAATCTTCTCTAGGAGCTCTCATAATTTCTTTTTATCAAGTAAACAAATGCAAGAATGAGAGCAAGAATGAGAAGAAACCCCTCATTTCCATTTTTTATAACTCACTTCTCTTTTTCCACCATTTTTACCTTTTCCCTTCAATTAAATGATAAAATCACTTTTCCTTCCTTTATTTATTAAAGTGACTTTTATTAGCATATTAAAGCCAACTTTAACCTTGGAAAATTCTTAATTTACTTCTACGAGCACAGTGGCTACCCAAAACCCATTTTCATCATTCTTCCCTATATATTTTTTCGCCCCAATTCCAATGAGCTATTATACTAACCCCAATTATAACATATTCTTTAAACACGAGGTAGGGGAAGAATTATAACATATTATTTAAACATGTTTTACGTTGTTTAAGTTTTATTTTCCCTTTCTTTTTTAAGTAATTGTTGTTTAAAATAAAGCCGGAAATTTATAATGGTATAATAATTGTATTTTTTTATTTTTTTAAGAATATTAAATTAATTATATATTAAAAAATACAAATTTAAAATGATGTAACGTATGATTTATAAATAATATAATGTTTAAATATATAGCGTTTACAAGGTTATATTCTCGGGAATTTATTGTGACAAGTGATTAGTTTAAATTCCCAATGAGTGGTTCGATTTCATATATATAAAACAAAGACTTTTTTTATATTGATTATATAGTAAGAATAAGGAAATGATTATATATAAAACAAAGACTTCTTTTATATTGATTATATAGTAAGAATAAGGAAATGATTATATATAGATAGAAACTTATGATTCAATTAAGTTTAAGTTTAAATTATTGAAATTATTAAGTTTAAGTTTAAATTACTGATATTTTAAGCGAATGTAATAGTAATTTTATATATAATTAGTATTTAACGAAAAAAATTGCCGTAGAAAGTTTAAAATAAAATTTAAATATGATTTTTATAATAACAATATAAATAATTAAATTAAATTTATTTAGATTAAAATTAAAATCAATATAATTATATATATATATATATATAGATTACATGGAATATTATATATATATATATATTTTTAATTTAAAAATTAAATTATATATATTAGATAATATAACATATCTAAACATCTAATCTGATATAGTAAAAACAATTATTTCCTTAACCTTCCTGCACATTAGTTTACCATGAGTTATTCATTATTGATTTTCGCAGTGTAAATTTCAAATATTTATATGTTGTCAATATGTTGGCAATTGCTTGGGTGTCATATGTTGTTAAATTTATTATTATGCCATTCACATTTACATAATCAACTTGGCTTAACTTAATGAGATATTTTATCTTGCATGAACTACATGACAATGGTATTATCGGAAGGAAGGTTAGCAAAACAATCATAAAGCTACAACTGTCAAGCTCGGTTAATAAGGTATTTGGGGGCTAATGACGCCAAGTGTTAAAATATTTTTCATGGATCCATTGGATTCCGATCCAATGGTGTGCATGCCACAAATAGTGCTTAGGGTAACCATTCCCTGCCCCCTCTTCCATCCCTCCCATTCTTTCGCCCAGGGTTTCTCTGGTCAAGGCTCTGCAAAATGGGAGATGGAACTAACCCCAACCTTCGCTAGCAATCAACTGAAACCAGGCTTAGGTACTACTCTCTGTTATGTAATCGTGATTAAAGTAGTTGAATGATTTCCTTCACCCTTCCACTTTAGCTTGAAAATGTTACTCATTTTCTCATTTATGCTATCAGGGTTTTCAACACGCTAGGAAGGTAGTGTAGCGCCAATGACTTTCACAGCATTGTCAAGGATTCCACCCAGATAAATCCTCGAAGTCACACACCTATACTAAATTAATATTTTTCTTCTTCTGAGCTCATATTTTCCGTGATAACCTTTCCGCTTTCTTGGTGGCAAGTGAGGGTTTGGAGCCACGGTACTATTGCAGCTATTTTCTTCATGATATATCCAGGTTTTCAACAAAGTCTCTCTCTTTGTTTTCCTTTACACTTTCATTTTGTAGCTCATTTGTGACTATGGTTAGGGTTTCTTCTATCTAGAAAGGGTTTATTATTTTCTGGTTTATGTAGGGATTCTACCCTGTGATGGAACCCTAGGTCGACATTATGGTTTGAGTCTTTGTAATTATATTGTTTTTATGGTTGCCAATGGTTTCCCGTAGATTCTAAACTCTACTGGGAGACCACTGTAAAGGTCCCCTCTGAACTTTTGGGGAAAATAAGACTTCAAAGTTGTTATAATCCTTGTTAAGAAGTCTTGAACTAGTTTTGTATATGATTATGCATATGTGCGTGTATACATATGCACTTGTATGATGGGTAGAAGTCCCATGAACACTGGAATAAAAGAGATAAATTTGATACTTTTATGTTAATGCCTATAAGCATTGATTTTAATTTATCATTTTCACGACTAACATCATTTTAATTTAAAATTTGTACATGACCATGTTGTTATGTGTGTGGTTTCCTATATGATTGTGATCATAGATCTTATTCTTTTGTAGTTTTACCTCTCATTTTACCTTTGGATTTTCATGTTGATATTATGATAGGCTTTTGATTTACATGCTCTGTGCTTAGGGCCTGAGTCAAATCGATTGAAGGTGGCAAGGAGGCCATGAAGGTTGGTAAGAGAGAGTCGAAGAGGGCCACATGTAATGGGTCTACATAACGACTAACTAAGCAATTTCTGGGAATGGAAGCCATGGAATGGCACAATGGAAGTTCTCTAACCTTAACTCACTATATATGAATCTGTGAGATGCCCATGATTATGCCAATCTCTACAGGCAAATATGAAAGTTCCATTTTATTTGACATGGTTTTTTCAGGGGCTCTTCTTGTGGAAGAGGGACTACTTAAACTTATTTAATGTAGATGTGGATGTCATAAAAAAGTTCCTGGGTAATGAGGAATCTAGTGGGTGAAAGTAGACTTGAATGATCTACAATTTTAATATCATGTGAACATGATTTATAAATTTTTCCCATGTTATATTATGAATAGGAAATGCTAAAATATATAATAACAAAAGTAAAGTAGTATGATCTACGACTTGTAGAGGAAGACACCAGAGGCAATGTTTTCTGGTGTATGTGGATGGAGATGGTGTGGTATTTGGATTGTTAATATTGTTGTGTACATACCATGTTGTGTTATGTGTGTTGCATATGCGTTGTGTTGTACATGTGAAGTTCTTGTGTGTATCATGTGCATGTGTATGAGTTGCAGTACCTACTGTATATATGCATGTGGTGTGTAAAGCTTTGGGGAAGGCATGTATGGGACTGTTATGGCCCTTTTGTTGTGTAATGTGTATGCAATAGGAAGATATGGGATTTCTTGGGCTTGTAAAGGTGTGGAATACACCTATATACTTTTCTACAAAAGAATATCGGGATTGGTAGTCCCCATATTCACTTAATAGTGATAAGGCTTAATCATACATAAATATATACATATATCCCATGTATGTATACCCACCACTAGGTGCTTGTCAGGCTTGGCAACCGATCTATTGTGTGTAAATGATCAAAGAGAAGAGAAGGCATTGGGTTATTTCCAGATTGGCAATCAATCCAGTGCATGTACGTGGTCAAAGAGAAGAGAGGGCATTGTATGCTTTCTAATTTGACAATCGATCTAGTGTGTGTACATGGCCAAAGAGAAGAGAAGGCATTGGGTGCTTTCCGACTTGGCAACCAATCTAGTGTGTGTACATGCTTAAGAGGAGAAACCACTACTGAATTCTTGTCGGGTTACCGACCAATACAGTGTGTGTAAATAAAGCAACAAAGAGAACAATCCAAGTTGGATTGAACATCTCCAACGCATAAAAAGACTCCAAAGTTCAATTGGGAAAATGACTGAATTATGACTTAATGTCTATCATAATTTTATTTAACAGTTGAACTCTAACTCGATGATTATCATATCTTGTTTGTTGGTTGAAGAAAAATCATGGAATAATGTAACCACTGCAAAGAGTTGCGAATATAAAGCTCCAAGGACAATTTGTTTCTATTTTTATATTTAGCATTGTTCTTTGTGTATATGGACAGAGAACATCGAGGAAGATGTTCCCCCAAGGAGGAGGGGTTTGTAACAACCCATCTCGACATTAGCTTGATTTTTCCATGTAATTACATCATGTAATTGAATTTAAAAGATAAAATAAAATGGGCTAATTCAAGGGACATAGATTCCATAGTTGAGGTGGTTACTTGCTTCGAATGTTCAAAATTTCCTTCTTTGAGGAGATATGAATTGTTTTTTATAAATATTAAATGTTGGTTGTTGAGCCTTAAATGGCATAGTTCTTGAATTAAATTTAACTAAAAGAGAAGATAAATGGCTTTGGAAAAATAAATAAAAAATCTTGCAAGGTAGAAAGGAAATTATTTGTGAATATTTGAATGTGTTAGTTGCAAGGACAATGGAAGAAAATCACTGCGCGAGAGAGAAAAGAGGGGATAGAGGAAAGGAGGGGAAATTTTTGAAAATCATCAAAATTCATCAGGGAAGCAAGAGGAGAGTAGAGAAGGAGGTGATGAGTTTTTTTTGTTAGAAAGGATAAGAAAAAAAGCATTTAAGAGAAGATGTATTATCTCTCGAGTCCCCATGACACAGAGGGTGGAGATGGCCTTTCTTAGAATTTCTTGAGGCTTGGAGTGGAGGAATTACTCCTAGGAAATTCCTGGAAATTTTCTAAAGATTCTTTGTTTTTAATTCACTCAATTTTTTGTTTTAGAGTACCTGTGACTATGTGGAACCATAGTTTCTTAGTACACTTGTTGTGTTATAGCTCAATTGTGGAAAGAGATGACATAACCTATGGTTCTCGGTTCATCTGTTGGCCATGTTTAAATCCCAAGAATAACCCCTTAGACTTTGGAATCTAGCTCGGGGGGTGACAGTTTCATGTGAGGACTAGCTACAATTGTCTATGGTTGGGTGGAGATTCCTTGTCCCAGATTCGGTTTCCCTGAAAGTTAACAAGATAAGTGATATTGTCTATTTATTTAAATGATAATGAATGTGTGTGCATTTCTGGTTTGAAATGATGTGTTGTATGAAGTGCTTGACTGTGTTGATAATATCACACAAACAAATAACATCACGTGCAATGTTAAAGGCATTCTGCAAGAATCTAGACTAAATTATAACAATATTTAATATGAGGCTTCTTTTATTACAAGTATAATGGTTACATGGAATACAACTTGTGTTGACAGGGCTATGAGCAATGTGATGAGTGTTGGTTATAAGCCATTCATTTTTCATGTTGAGGATTTCATCCTTAGTTAACCTTACAAATGAAAGAATCTATGATTTTACATGAGGGGGCATCTTTAGCCTATTGTGATAAATTCCCTGGTGTTGGGCTACATTGTTCACTTGACCAGAGTTTGGTCCAAAGGATCTATGTGCACCCTTGAGTAGGGCATGTCCTCATGGGAGAAAATTTATTTGCATTGCATAGTTGTTGAACCCTCCTAGGCTAGAACCATATTTTGTGTAACATCTCGACATTGAGTTGATGGGGTATCTTATTACCTAAATGATTGGTAGTAGTCATGGCATTCAATATGAGGATATCTTATCCACGAGGGATTACGTGTGCACCCTTTATAATAGCAAAATGCCCCTAAAACCCTTAATAAGCACTACAATGTTGATTGTAGGGTTGCTTTAAACCATGGGAAGAACCTTGGTGTGTGGCAAGAGAGTTGGACACCCTTCAAGATTCCAAAAGTTCTTAGCAAGGAGTGGATGAAGTTTCACTAGTGCAGAAATGCCTAGAATTCCCTAATTTAATGCCAATATTCAAGTGGCCTTCATGCTACCCCATAATTCTCATGGATTCGGGAAGAGTATCTCTAACCTAAGCTTAGGAAGGATAACACTGTAAACATTTAGTAGATTGTGTTGGCCATGAACGATCATTGGTGGAAGTCTAGGTACTTGAAGATCTAGTAGGACTGTGCCATAATTGAAGCCCCGTTGAATGGATTATGTTGAAAGGGAGTAGAACCTCATGAAAATGATCAAAATAAAATATGAGCTATGCTTTGGTAAGACTTCCCTGATCGGGCCATGGTGAAGATCCATTGTGAGTAGCATTTTTGTGAAAGCACGTT
This sequence comes from Pinus taeda, assembly GCA_000404065.3. NCBI lineage: Eukaryota > Viridiplantae > Streptophyta > Pinopsida > Pinales > Pinaceae > Pinus > Pinus taeda. The sequence continues at coordinate 33,053 of APFE031727942.1, read as the reverse complement.
GAGGATCAATCTTATAGCTTTAATTGGATAAAAACTTATCCAAGTGGTCTGATGAAACCCTCGTTGTGGAAGCCCTATAGTGGAAGTTCATATTTTGTCTCATCGATATTGGGTGAGGGGAGGGGTGACATGGCCCAGAGGCCACACCCTGAATGGTTTAACTGTCAATGCAAGGGAACGATATGGCTGGAAGGACACCGAGCCAGCTAGGCATATGACACAGAGGCAAGAAGTGTCCTAATTGGAGGGAATGGACTCCATATTACATCTCATCCCAATGGTAATGTTTTGATAACTATCATCGGGTCGTTTTCTCTAAAGGAGAGGGATGATGTGGGGTTGGGACAGGCTGGCCTCCATGTAACCACGGTTGCGCTAGGATTGGTGTAGGGTGGTCCATGGGACAACTCAACTCATAGGTCTCTTCTCGGAATCCCAAGAAGTGTAGACTAGAAGAGCGATGGGGATGATGTGTACCAAAGGTCCCCACCCAGGAGGTGCAAGAAGGTAGGAAAGGAGACTCACCAGGGTGAAGGGGTTAGGATGACATGTTCTGAAGGTCCCACCATGGAGGTATAAAGGGTAATTGGTGGGAAAAGCATAAGTATAAAGCATAGGGGTGACATGGTGGGTTGGTACTAGGAAGGAGGCCAAAGCATTGGGCCCTATCTTGAAGTCATGCGCATGTTGGCGGAACTGCAAGTGGTTTTAGAAACCCTGAAACTGCCTCCTCCGACAACCCCTGTAGTGGTGTTGAAAAACGGGTGAGAGGGTGTTAGAGTAACTATCAATTTTTGATCTAGAGATTGGTGGGTTCCTCTTACCACCTATTCTGAGGGGTGACTTCCTCTTAACCACTATGCTCTTTACATTGTTGGAGTTGCTTATGACGACTCCACTATTTAAACATGTGGGGATCCACATAGAAAATGCATGTATTTTATGTGATGGTGGGGACCCCATGGTGTTCTGGTGTGGTGTATATATATATATATAGAGAGAGATAGAGATAGATATATATGTACATATGTACATACACACACAAATATATATATATCTATATATATATATATATATATATATATATATATAATATATATATATATATATATATATATATATATATATATATATATATATATATATATATATAATATCCCATTCTCATAACTATACAAGAGGAGTTGGATTAGCATGTAACACCACCCTAATGGGGTAATTGGGGGAAGTGGTTGTTACATTGGGTGTTTATGGATTAGCCTTATTTAACCATGGCTTTCCATGGTTAACCATATTTGGCTATGGTTGACCATGTATGATTATGGATGGCCATAGTTAATCAAGGATTACCATAATTGACTACAGTTAACCATGGTTAAAATTGGTTTACCATTTTTTATTATGGCATATTAAAGTTGAATATAGTTTAATATAGTTAATTTTGGTTGAATGTGTTTGATTATGGTAACTTGGGCATGCTTACATTTGGTTAACTTATGTTTGACTATGGTAAACTATAATTGAATATCTTTGGCTAAGGTTGATTATGGTGGAATGTGTTTTCCATTAGTTGATCATGGTTAACTTTGGTTTTCAATGGTTGAACTGTTGAGAAATCTAGGGCTTTTATATGTTAATGAGTTCTCGATCTAGATAATTTCTTGTGAAGAATTTTTAGCCTTTTTACTTATTCAAACAAGATCTTTCTTATGTGTGTGTTTTTTAACTTCATTAACCAGCTACCATGAACAATAAATAAAAGAAAAATAACACAGGATATAGGCAACAACCAAGGAAAAACCTCTCCAACCTAAGAGGAAAACCCACAGTAATTCTTCTTATAGAATTTTCACTTAACAAAATTTTCAAGACATAGACAAAGACCCTTTGAAACTTGTGTCTCCAAGATCAAGGAAAGTACCTTTTTCTACTACTTTCCTCTTATTGTAGTACAATGGACCCAACCTGTCACTATAGGTTTTGGGATCAAATTCTTTCTTCCTTCTTCATCCCTCCAAATCTTACTTGCATCAAGAGAAATTACTAGACAATTTTGTACACAACACTTGTTCTTAAACAAGGAAGATATGCCTTCTTGATTAGGACTGTCTTGTTGTTCTAAAATTAGACCTGCAACAAAGTGTAGATCCTTCTTTTCCACATGTGGGAAGACTTGAGGTTATTCTAACCTCCTTTCCTCTTTTCTATACTTGGATCTTCCTTACAGGTGAAATATCGAACTCTTTTAAGATGAAGAACTTGGACTATAATGCAACCGTAATCTGCAACATTGTATTTTCTTATCTCTTCACATGTGTGAGTGGATCTAGGGCTCTCCTAGCCTCTTCTCCCTTCACTTGACTTGAAGACTCCTTTTAGGTGAAGGAACGAATCTTTTGAGATCAAAATTGAACCCTTTTGAGGTGATGCACTTGGACTGTTATGCAGCCCTAAATTTGAAGCCTTGTCTCTTCTCACATGTGGCAGACTTGACCCAAAAACAAATCCAAGGATGCACCGAAATGTTTATTCTCTTCCTCGCTAGATCAACTCCTCTCCTTTGCACTTCTTTTTAACCCAAAATCAAGTGAGTGAATGAATTTTTTTTCAAATGGAGTATGAGAGGGCTATTTATAGCCTTCTTGTGCTGCCTTTTAGCTGACCTATAAATATGTCTTGAACCGGACTCGAACTATCTACTTTGGAGGCCTTCTTGATGTCAAGTTGCTGGTCCTTTAACCTTGCATTTGGAGGAGACATTTAACATTTTAGCCCTTGATATTGGAAACACAAACTTAACTTTTTATATACAATTTACAAATGCAATATTCGCATCAATGACACAATCCTATCACCTAGCCTAGATCTAATAATGGGAGCTACTAAACAAGATTTTGAGCATGAAACCCATGACTCAAATTTAAAAATTATTTTGCTAGATACAAATTTACATCATTTACATTGGAATGTGTCATTATGAAGACCGAACCTAGTTACACTTTCTTCAACACTCCCTCTTAACTAGGGATGTATACATACATGGTACTTGGACAATTTTTCAAGTTTACAGAAGAATTCTCATAAGAAGATTGGATTTGCAATCCATCTATTATATCATCATTTAAACCAACATTGTTTTCATAGAGCAAGGCCTTCACTAACAACTCTATCTCTCAATTAGATCAGAGCACAATGTTAGTGAGACCAGTGACTCATAGACACACATCATCATTATCTCTCTTAGGGCCATACCCACCGAGGTGTTCATCAAGTATGCCCTACTAGGACTATTCTCATCTTGGGTTCCCAGCCCTCACGAATATCAATCCTCTTGCCCACTCTTATCTTGGATGCCTACATCATCAGTACTTTATAGGGCCTTCTAGTTTCTTGATGATCCATAACCTCGATGTCATCACTTTCCTCATATGTAGGGTCTAGTCATTCATCACTTTCCTACATCATATCATTCCTTCTTTCCTGAAAAGTATCCTAATTGGCTTTATATTTGGGGCCTCCTTCATAGGGCCACATATCTTCACTTTTCCTTCAACGACGATTTCTCTAGATCACAAGGTACATAGTTGTGACATCCTTCACAACTCTCCTTACCATGGCCCTGCACATGTACCCAAACATTCTCTAAGAGGTCAGAAACCAAAACAAAAATCACATATTACCTTTTGGGGATGGCCTTTTCTAGTGACACCTTGTACCAATATCCTTCATGCTTCTATCTCCAAGATTGTTCAAGTGTCAAAGGGTCTTCTTCTTATTTTATAGTGTTTCATGCCTTCTATCGAGAGATGACATATCCATTGGATATTGAATCCTTAAGATCATGGTATCTTCTTGGATCTCTTTATTCCTCTGATCCAGGTGGATATTGGTGGCCACCCACCAAGTCCACTTGGACCCCCACCATTGTTTCTTTTAGCTTTTCAGTTTCCTTAAATGTAGCACAGTTTACTCTTTTTAGCAGTTTTTCAGGTCCTGAATTTCCGGAGCCATTTTGAGGCCCAAAACGACGTTTTTTGGGAAAACTAGAAGAAACATGGGTCGATGGACCGACGTTTCTCTTCCCAAAGTTGTAGTTCTTGGATAGATATTTCTAATGAGATATTGTGTGCGTTAAACAGAGATCGTATGCCAAAGTTATGACCCTAGGAAGTTGATGTACCAATTTACCCAAACAGGGCCCATAGTTTGGTGTTTCATCTTCTAGGGTTAGGTTTTTGGATGTTTAGGGCTTTCCATTGTTTCTCAACAATAAATAGGCTTTCGAGCCTCATTGTAACACAGTTCAAAGGCATGTAATCACCACATCTCTTCTCAGAGATAAGCTACCATCGCCCTAGTTGGTTTATTTCCATTTCTGTTTGTAAACATATTTCACTATTTTACATTAATGAAATGAAGCATTATTTCCGTTGCATCATTGTGTTTATGGTTATCTCTGTAATTTGTTGCGTTCCTATTTAAATCTGGATCTGTGGTATCAGAGCGGTCTGCTTTTTCTCCATTTTTCTTTGCATGTCCCCAAAGAGGTCGGGATATAAGGAGTTAGGGCTTGAACTGGCCGAACCTTTGCAAAACCAACTTTGCAAATCCCAACAACCTCCAATGGTGAATGAAAAGAAAGACTAGGGGGCAAGAGATCCTATCAAAATCTTGCTCGAAGAAGCTCTTGAGCAACAAAATAACTTGATGATGGAAAACTTTGCTCAAATCCTTCAGCGGCGACGCATCGGCTTCCAACAGCTACTCTGGAAATGCCATACCATTTAAGGTACAAGTTAATTTTGAAATCCCCATATTTGAGGGTCAGATAGACGCAGATTTCGTCGATAAATGGCTAAATATGCTAGAGGGTTATTCTTATGTTCCTGATTTTTCCAGTCAGGAAAAGATTATTTTCTCTCTTCTCAAAGCTGCCCCCCACGTCAAGGACTAGTGGGAAACCTACTGTGAGCAGAAGGATGAAATTACAGGCTCACTATTTTCAGCCGCACCCACTTGGAATTCATTCTTGGATGTCATCAAGGAGCAGTACTACCCTGTTGGAAGCTATGAGGATCAAGACATAAAGTGGACTACGCTGCGGCAGGGAAGGGACCAAGCTGTGTCGGAGTTTACCAATATCTTCCACACCTTTCGCACAAAGTTGGGTATCAAGGATACGAAGCAACGTTTGGTACTTAAATACCGCGACTGCCTGCATAATTACATCCAAGAAGAGATAGAATTCCTGAATATCTCCTCACTCGACACGACATACTGATATGTCGTCAAGGTCGAGCAAAAGTTTAAACAGAAGAAGTGAGAATTTCGATCTGCTAATCCGAAGCAAGGGAAAGGTGCCCCCAAATCGTAGAATAAAGGACAAATCTAAGGCGGGTCATCCCAAGACAACCCGCCAAAGCTGCAAAAAAAGAATAGCGTCGTGAAGCTGAAAAAGAACACTGGAAAGTGGTGTGAGTTCCATAAGAGCTCCACTCACGACACAAGTGAGTGTCGGGCCAAGCAGTCACTGGTGGCTAAGCTAAAGGTTTCATAATCAGATGCATGTTCCGACTCTGAGTCAGAACCTGACAAGGGGAATGACAAAGGGAAGCAGATTATCGATGTGGAACCCAACGCCATCATTGCCACCATGAAGATCTAGAAGGAGGAAATCGAAGATCCAGAGGAGGAGCGTCTCTTCCACTCCCAGATTTGGGTAAAGGGATCCCTGTTACAGTTCATTGTAGACAGCAGGAGCCAAAAGAACCTCATTTCAGAAGAGGTCGTGAAGCAGCTAGGGTTACCGACCATAACACATCCACAACTGTATACCATCGGGTGGCTTCACCAAGGAAGTGATCTTCACGTGAGCCAGCAATGTCACCTTCCATACAACATCAAGCCCTTCACGGATGAGGTATTGTGTGACATTGCTCCCCTTGAAGTTTGTGATGTATTATTAGGACAACCATACTTGTGGAAGCGACATGATGTGTATGAATCAAGGCCCCATGATATTATTATTTCTTATGGAAATAAGTTGTACATGATAACGGAGGTAGCACCGCCTACCGCCATCTCTTTGGTTATTGCAAAACAATGCAGTAAGCTCATTTCCAAAACCGGGAAATTTGTTTTCTTGATGATACACCCTCAAGGAAAGAAGAATACGGTGGCCACGACCTCTAGACAGGGCCCCTCTGCATGACAACTACAGATGGACAAGGTCGTGAATGAGTACGAGGACATCTTCACCTCCCCCACAAGGGTTCCTTTGTACTATCAGGTCAAGCACTCCATTGATCTGACCTTGTGTGCGCCGCTGCTCAATGGGCCAATCTATCGGCACTCCGTTCTAGAGAATGATGAAATCAAGATGCAGATTTAGGAGCTGCTACAGAGAGGTCACATCCATCTGAGTTCATCGCCCTGTGGGAGCTCGATCATTTTGGTACAGAAGAAGGATGGGACTTGGAGACTCTGTATTGACTATCGGGCGCTGAACAAGATCACTGTCCATAATAGGTACCTGATCCCACAGATTAATGACCTCCTAGACCAACTGAAGGGGGAAAAATATTTTAGCAAGATCAATTTGAAGTGAAGATATCATCAGGTACCAATCAAACCCTCTGATGTGTGGAAGAATTCCTTCAAATCCAAGGAGGGCCTTTTTGAATGGTTGGTTATGCCTTTCGGATTGACGAATTCTCCTGCAACCTTCATGAGGCTAAAAGATGACATCCTGCGGCCATTCAGCAACTCATTTGTAGTGGTATACTTGGATGACATCCTAATCTTCTGCCAGAGTTGGGAAGAGCACCTTCAGCACATCTGATAGGTTCTCCAAGCACTGTGGCAACACAAGTTATGTGCCAATTTAGAGAAATGAAATTTTGGCATGACCCAGGTTCATTATCTAGGATACATTGTTGATGAACAAGGGGTGCATGTGGATCCATCCAAGGTCCAAGTCATTCAGGATTGGCCATATCCAACCACTCTAACAGAGCTCTGCAGCTTTCTAGGTCTTTCCAACTTTTACCACATATTCGTGTTGGGATTTTCTCATATCACTTGGTCCTTGAGTCAAGTCACCAAGGGAGGAGCGAAAGAAAAATTCTTTTGGTCTGAATCTCAATACAAGGCATTCACAGAGTTGAAAGATCGCCTCTACTCGACACTAGTGCTTGCATTACTAGACTTGCAACAACCATTTGAGGTCGAGACAGATGCCTCTGGCTATGATATTGGGGCGGTCCTTACTCAACACAGGTATCTAGTGGCATATCACAGTGAGACACTTTCAGACAAAGTCCGGAAGTATCCCACTTATGACAAAGAAATGTATTCCATTGTGCAGGCATGTCAACAATGGAAGCATTACATTTTGGGGAAGGAAACGGTCATCCACACAGACCACCAACCCTTGCAGTTCATACAGACCCAAGGGAAATTGCAAAATGATCACCATCAGAAGTGGTCCACATACTTACAACAGTTCCATTTGTATATCAAGTATAAGAAGGGAAACACCAATAATGTTGTAGATTGCCTCAGTCGACCACCGATCATGGCATTAACCACTGTGCTCAACTCTTGTGGGCACGAGACTTTTGATTGGCCACTTCTCTACAAAAGCAACCTAGAATTCAACCACACATACTAGACACCCTTGGAGGGTCAGCATGTTCCAGATTTTCACCTCCAGGGTGCCCTGTTATGCCACCTCGGTCACCTTTGTGTTCCTTCAAGTGAGCGTGCCAATATGATTTGGGAAGCACACTACAGTCGAGCTATTGGGCATTTCGGGGTCGAGAAAATGGTGGCAGCACTGCAGAAGTATTTCTATTGGCCGAATCTTTGACAGGATGTCGGGAAGTACATTAGATCATGCAATGTTTGTGCCATTGCCAAACCAACCATCAAGAAGCAAGGCCTTTATACCCCGCTGCCTACCCCGAGTCAACCTTGGGAATCCATCTCCATGGATTACATGTCAGGCCTTCCTTCCACTAAGCATGGAAATGACTGTGTTTTTGTGGTCGTTGATAGGTTCTCGAAGATGGCCATTATGGCGGCCTACGAGAATAATATCACAACAGAAGCCACTGCTAAAATCTTCTTTGAATGAGTGTGGGTACACTTTGGGATCCCACAATCTATCATCTCAGATCGGGATAGCAAGTTCCTCAGTACATTTGGTCCAGTCTCTGGTCGATGTTGGACACCAAACTCACTAATTCCACAGCCTTCCATCCTCAAATTGATGACCAGACAGAGGTTGTCAACAGGATGATCGTACAAATTTTGAGCGTGTACAACTCAAAGCATCCACACACATGGGACGAGAGCCTCCCCTATGTTCAGCATAGCTAAAACCAAGCCCTCCACAGCTCGACTGGCCATAGCCCCTTTCAGGTGAGCTTGGGATTCCAACCACTATGTCCCATTGATGTGTCCATGCCATTTGCAGTTACTCACGCAGATTCAGCTCATGTCCAGTCTAAAACAAATAAGGCAATCAACTTCATTGAGCACATCCAACATATTCGCCAACAGGTCCATGACATTCTAGAGAAATCAAATGGCAAGTACAAGCAGCGACACAGTCAACATTAGGTGCCACACAAGTTTCAAGTGGGCAATAAAGTCTGGTTGCATTTGCAAAAGGAACGCCTTATCGGAGCCTATCGGAAACTACGACCACTCTGATATGGTCCTTATACCATTACCAAGGCTGTGGGAGACAATGCATTTGAGCTCAGCATTCTCCCATTCCTTGGCCTGCACCTAGCGTTCAATGTGGACCGCCTTTGGCCATACTTTCCACCATTACTAGACACATCCGACATTGCAGAACAACTCACACCCACAGAGTTAAATCCAGATTGCATGGAACAAGTTGCAACTAATCGGATCATGGACACATAGATCAAGCACTCTCGCCAACAGAATATCCAACTGTATCAAGTTGTTAAAGCAGGCCAACTCCTTCACCAGGGCAAGTCGCTCACCAAGGACCAAGTTCAACAGAAGTTTCCTCATCTCATGGAGGATCTCAACACAATGGGGACCATTTCTTCCTAAGGAGGGAGGAATGATCTAGGTGGATATTGGTGGTCGCCCACCAATTCCACTTGGACCCCCAACATTGTTTCTTTTAGCTTTTCATTTTCCTTAAATGTCGCATAGTTTACTACTTTTAGTAGTTTTTCGGGTACTGAACTTCTGAAGTCATTTTGAGGCCCTAAACGACGTTTTTTGGGAATACTGGGAGCAACATGGGGCAATGGATTGACATTTCTCTTCCCAAAGTTGTAATTCTCAGATAGGTCTTGCTAACGAGATATTGTGTGTGTGAAACGAAGATCATATGCCAAAGTTATGACCCCAGGAAGTTGATGTACCAATTTACCCAAACGAGGCCCACAGTTTGTTGTTTCATCTTCTAGGGTTAGGTTTTTGGATTTTTAGGGTTTTCCATTGTTTCTCAACAATAAATAGGCCTTCGAGCCTCATTGCAAAATAGTTCAAAGGCATGTAGTCGCCACATCTCTTCTCAGAGATAAGCTATGATCACCCTAGCTGGTTTATTTCCATTTCTGTTTGTAAGCATATTTCAGTATTTTACATTAATGAAATGAAGCATTATTTCCATTGCATCGTTGTGTTTATGGTTATCTCTATAATTTTTTTCGTTCCTATTTAAATCTGGATCATCCTCTTTACTGCAAGGCTCCACCTCATGTCCTAAATGAGGTCATATATTCACCTGCACAAACTCGAGAAAGAGATCTTTTGTACCCAAAATAAATGACATGATATCTTAAAATACAATAACATACTTACCTCATCAGTCTTGAATAATACCATGATTCTTGCAACAGACTTCTTGAAGGATCTTTCACCTGCAATGAAGTTGACTTGACTCTTGTAGCTTCTCTTAGTACCATCACTCTAAATTTCATGAACCTAGATTCTTTACAAAGAATATTTTCCTATAAAACCCTTCAGAGATTCAGAGAACCAAAGTGTTCTCATCTTAGGGTTTCCTACAAATTTCAATTCATTCTTTCCTAGAATCCTTTCGTAAAGAAATTCATATACAACACACTTGCATCATAAATTTAACAATTCTTTCATAAGATTCAACATATCCTTATGCATCAAGTGTTTCTCTATGAATGGTACAAAATACAATGTACATAGTCAAACAAAACATCCTTCAAGGAACTACTAACAATTACTACATAATAATGTTCATGAATTAAACATGTCACAAAATGCTTATGCAATCTATCATGCAACTAAGATATATGTAAGAAAGTAGGAGGTGATATTTCAATCATAGTAAAGATCTTATGGGTCTTCCTTTTTCTGCTTCTTTTCATTGTCTTGTATTTCCTGGGTGACATGTGTTGCTTCATGTTTCCTCTTGTCATTCTTCTTTCGCTTGGGATAATCTCTCTGGTAGTGTCCATATATGTGACATTCAAAAAATTGAATCTTTGAAATGTATTTCTTGGGATGTTGCTGGTGACTAGACCTTTCAAATTTTCCAAACTTCCCTTTTCTCTTGAACCTGCTAGCAAATTATTGCTCCTTGGATCCAACTGCAATATCTTCCTTGGCCTTCAATATAGATTCTTCCACTTTGCATATCGACCACAGATCATTGAGTGAGGATGCATTCTTTCTAGCCCATATGTTGGTTGTAAAGTTTCCCCAATCCTCAGGCAGTGCAGTCAACACTATAGTAGTCATTTCTTGATCAGACATGATTTCTCCACGATCCTATAAATGATCTCTTATTTCAGAAACCCTCATAAAGTACAGAGATATAACTTCTTATTTATTGATTTTAATATTGTAAAACTCATTTCTTAAAGAGATCCCTTCTCTTGCAGTGCTGACAGAGAATAGTTCTATCAATTTGTCATAGATTTCCTTGGTTGTTTCAAGTTTGGCCACATAGGGAATCAAAGATTCTTTGATAGTTTCTATGAGAATATTTTGAACTCTTATTTCATTCTTATTGTACTTGGCCAATTCTTGACTATCAGTAGGAACATAAAATTTCTTTTTCACATGTTCCATAACTTCTTGTTCTTTTAAGTTGATGCCAGTTCTCTTCTTCCAAGCAAGTAAGTTGGAAACCCCAACTAATTTATTGCTTTCCTTGCAAGAGGACATATTTTCAATATTAGTTATAAAATACGATACTTACTTGATATGATGATCCTGGAAGCTTTTCTTTGGAAGGCTTCCTTGATGAAGCTTGTATTTTTGTCCTTCAACTTAAATGTGAGGGAACTTGATATCTTATCGTTGAGGATATGCTCTTCAACTGGAGTGTGAGGACGCTTGTTTCCTTCCTCTTATGGATCTAGGGTTTTCGAATGTAGATGTAGATCTTGTTTTTCCTTCAACTTCAATTGCCTTGCCTCTTCTTTAATGTTCTTTGTCAACCCATCCTTGATGTGCAACATGGATCTGATACCATATTGAGAAATCTAGGGCTTTGATATGTTAATGATTTCTCGATCTAGATAACTGTTTGTGAATTATTTTTAACATTTTTACTTATTCAAACAAGATCTTTCTTATGTGTGTGCTTGTTATTTTCATCAACTATCTACCATGAACAATAAATAAAAGAACAATGACATAGGATATAGGTAGCAGCCAAGGTAAAAACCTCTCCAACCTGAGAGAAAAACCCACGATAATTCTTCTTATAGAATCTTCACTTGAAAAAATCTCCAAGACCTAGACAAAGACCCTTTGACACTTGTGTCTCCAAGATCAAGGCAAGTACCTTTTGCTACTTCTATGCAAATAACCCAACCTGTCACTATAGGTGTTGGGATCAACTTCTTTCTTCCTTCTTCATCCCTCCAAATCTTACTTGCATCAAGAGCAATTACTAGACAATTTTGTACCCAACACTTGTCCTTAAACAAGGGAGATTTGCCTTCTTGATTAGGTCTGTCTTGCTATTATAAAATCAGACCTACAATAAAGTGTAGATCCTTATTTTTCACATGTGGGAAGACCTGAGGTTCTTCTGACCTCCTTTCCCCTTCGCTATACTTGGAGGTCTTGTCATTTGTATGATCCAAGAATTGTTCATTTGTGTAATGTAAGGGAAGTTTCCCCCTCGAAGAGGCTGATTTCTAAGTCGCTGATCATCCAAGTCCGAGTGTGACAAAGGACCCTTCCAAGACCTTCTACTTTTGTGATGTGTTAAATTGCATTGTTAAAAGAACATAAATGAATACATCTACATGTTGTAAAGAAGAGGAACATGACAATCATCAACACATAAAAACATAAGATGTTGATAACGGAGTTCGTCGAGGAGGGACTACGTCTCTAGGCCCTGATGCCAAGATGGTGTAGACCACTACATTAAGTGTTGTCAATAGTGATGATGTACATAAGAGGTGATGTTGCTATCATACAAGGAAAATTCCCTCACACGGGAGTGGCTCCAAGAGATGTTCCGCTATAGGAACTCTTAGTAAAAAAGACTCCTATCAGTATGACATAAAACTCATGCATGATGATCATCACGCCAACATGGCATAAAAGGGATCTCAATGCAAACATACATGGTGACAACATGAGTATCCCATCAACATGACGACAAAGGGATCTTAAGCAAAACATGACGAATCATGATAACAAGTACATCACACAGATGATTCTGCATCACATGAAGCAGGAATCATGAAAACGAGTAAGAAAAAAGATCCCACATAAACATCAAATAGGGATCTGTGCAGCACAATGTGTAGCAAAAGAATTACATGAACACACTGCATATACCTCACATCCAGGGGCCATCTGAAGAAGCAGATGTCAAACTCCTGAAGCTGGTTGTACCATCAACCTCGCTGTGTCAAATCTCATGGAATAATTGCTCACATGTTAGATGGTAACACCTACACTTCACTTAGAAAACTGGACGAAAAATGAAATGAGAAAATAGAAAATCTGAATGCACCATCATATTTGTGGCATCGAATAGTGCAAAATCGACTGTCAAATTTCTGAATTCTGATACAATGGAAATCTGGGGCTCAAGGAAACTTTTAGATTCCCCCTAGATTCCTCAAAGATTCCCTCCTCCGAGTCCTCTGCAAATCAGCTACTCAGATCAGGAAACTGATTGCACCAAGGTGTAGGATCGAAATAAAATTTGTCCAATTTGGACACTGCAAAAATTTCACACTCCTGGAAATTTTGCTCAATCATGGTTCCACCTGCAATAAATTAATTAAAAATTCGTCTCGATTTCCATGCCCACTCTTGGTTCCTCCATGTTTCTCGGGCATATTGACAAAATGAAGGCTAATATAATTTTTTGGCTGGAGTAATCCAAGAAGGTCGTTTGGCATTGTGGTTACAAATCTGAATTTGGTGGAGGAGGTCGGGTCTGCATTGGGCGACCCGCCCCATACCCTCCATAACCCTTTGGTGCACGGTGTTATTTGCATTAAGGTTGGTACGTGGGTTGTACATGCTTTAATGGAGGTTTCATGTATTAATTGGTTACATATGGTTGTGGGTTCGTTTTGGCATATACCACGTGGGGTCGCCATGTGGGTGGGGCCGGCAGTGGGTTCAACTCACACTGGCCTCCTCATTTTAATACGAATGGTTTACATATGGTGAGGTGTGGGGTGGTGGCCCATCACATCCTTTTTATATTTTTTTAAGTTTTTAATAATCATAAGGCCTTTTTGAAAATTTAAAAATTTGACCGAAGGAGTCAAATTAAACAGGCCATAAATTCACTCAGAATCTGACTGAGTTGGCTGAATTCTGTCCACTGGAAAACTTCCAAATTGTGTCTCCATTAAGCCTCCATAGTCAACAAAAGTCAACCAAAACTTTGACTGGCTCTTTCTCCCTCATACAATCTCGGATTGACGAACCATTCGCACCGCTGCAATCAAGACGATGAGATCTACGCCCTGGTCCTAGTTCGAAAGCATTCTGATCACTTTGATTTTTGAGCTTCCATAAGCCCTCTTTGTCCTCTGTGTGTCCATGGAGACACTTGGATCAATCCTCCCCACTGAGGAGCTTTTGGTCCTCCAAAATCATGAAAAATAATCTACAATTTCTCTGTACCTTGTCTGCATCACAAGTGTCTTGAAAGGTCTCGCTTCCATCTCCTTCACCTTTGTTCCTTAAAGCCTTAAGCGATGAGCCGACACCTGCAACCTTTGCAACCTGTAGTTTTCAAATTACATTCTTGAATTTCATGACCAACTAATGACCCAAGCGTCCCACACTTGCCACGAGTTTATAACACATATTCGGTGGTCAAGTTTACATCAAGATGGGCACTATACCCCAGCTACGAAAACAAGGCCAACATATCATTTTTGCTCCAACAAGTGATGGAAAACACATCATCACTACAACACATGATTTACAAGATAAGGCCAAACACTATTTTCTTTGACAATTGATGGAAACATGACATCACTTTCACAGTTTATCATGCAACTCAAAATAAGACCAGACATCATTGTTGCTTAACAAGTGATGGAAAACATAATCACTTTTACATTTTAAAATGAAACAAATGATTTATAAAAACATGACCATGAAATTCTAACATATCTAGAAACCATTTTTCACATATTAAGGTGAATGGGTCATCCCCCTGTGGTGGTTTGGCTTGCCGAACAATTGTTTCACCTGGTTCATGCACCGACACTTTGTCTTTAAGGTGCTGCTCTGGATGGAGCCTCCAACAAGTGGCTGTTTGATGGCCACTTCCATCACAATGACTGCAATAGGTTTTCTTCCCCCATATATGCTTTACCTACTGCTAAGAGGGTCTTTCACGCCTCATCCTTTTGTGTGTTGCTATTATTTTCCAACACTTAGAAAAGTATGGTTATGTAATCCACAAAAGGTACATGTTTTTCGATTCCATGTTTTACGCTTATCATTAACATCATGATTATAATCGAAATAAACATTCGAATATCGAAACTGGTTATACCTTTCCTTGATGTCTCTAGTGTCATTATGGTGATGAGAGCTTGCCTCAGATCTCTCCTTGAAATTGTCACTTCCATGGGATGATGGGGATGTGTTCCCATCATTCTCTTTCCTCAACAATTTCAACGATGTCTTGGAAGAATCTGACACCTTCGAGCATTCTCCCTTGGTGTATCTCAAGCCTGCAAGTTGAGGTCTCTGGACAACCTCCAATGGTTGAGTTATGCCTTGGTTATTAACACCAAGTTCTTTTCCCTCCTTGTGCCTCTTCTTGATAAGGAACCTCATGTTTGTCCCTGTAATTGGGATCTCCAAATTTCCAATAGAAATCATACTATGTCAAGACAAAACCGAAAGGAAATCAACATCTTTTACCTCCTCTGTCGATTTGGAAAGAACTAATGAGGGATTCTAATCATTTGTTTTTGGTGGTTTGCTAACAGTCTCGACACATTCCCCAACTTCCTTTCTAACATACCCAAGTCCTATCTGATGGTGTAATTCTTCTACTTTGATGGGTTTGATAATGCCTTGGCCATTAACACCCAATCCTTTTCCTTCATACCCCATTCTCTTGAACATTTTGGAGCCAATTCCTGTGGCATGATTTTCAAAAATAGTGAAATCATCATCAGGATTCATACATGAATTCAAAGAATTACTTTTTACCTCACATGGGTCATGCTGCAACTTTTCCAAGGTCTCTTCCTTTGCTTGCAGTTGTTGTAGCAAACTATTTTTTTCCTATTTCTCTTCTTGTAGATGCATCTTCAATTCAATGTTCTCTGTTAAAAGACTTTGGTTGTTGGACTTTAGTTCTTCATGGGCCTCTTCCATGGCTCACAACTGAAGATGCAATCGCTCCTTTTCCTTTGTCTCTTTCTGTAGAGTTTCATACATTATTTCGACCCTTTTGGAAATTTTTAGCATGGTCTCGTACATCGCTTTTTCATCCTCTATCGCTGCACGTTCCATTGTTCACGCTTGCAATTCACATCCATGCAAAGACTTCTCTAATACCACTTGATCCAGGTCTGGGTGTGACAAAGGACCCTTCCAAGACCTTTTACTTTCGTGATGTGTTAAATTGCATTTTTAAAAGACGATAAATGAATACATCTGCATATTGTAAAGAAGAGGAACATGAAAAACATCAACACATAAAAAAATAAGATGTTGATAACAGAGTTCTTCCAGGAGGGACTACATCTTTGGGCCCCGATGTCAAGATGGTGTAGGCCACTGCATTAAGTGCTGTCAATAGTGATGATGTACATAAGAGGTGATGTCGCTATCATACAAGGAAAATTCCATCACGCATGAGTGGCTCAAAGAGATGTTACGCTACAGGAACTCTCAGTAAAAAGGACTCTTATTAGTATGACAAAAATGCATGATGATCATCCCACCAACATGGCATAAAAGGGATCTCAATGCAAACATACATGGAAACAACATGAGTATCCCATCAACATGATGATAAATGGATCTCGAAGAAAACATGATGAATCATGACAACAAGTACATCACACAGATGATTCCACATCACATCAAGCAAGAATCATGAAAACGAGTAAGAAACAAGATCCCACATCAACATCAAATAGGGATCTGTGCAACACAATGCATAGTAAAATAAGTACATGAACACACTACATATAGCTCACATCCAAGGGCCATTTGAAGAAGCGCGTGTCAAATTGTTGAAGCTGGTCATACCATCAACCTCGTTGGGTTGAATCTCATGGAATGACTCCTTGCACGCTGGATGTTGGCACCTACACTCCACTTAGAAAAGTGTCGAAAAATTAAATGAGCAAATAGAAAATCTAAACGTGCCATCAGATTTGTGGTGTCGAATAGTGAAAAATTAATTGTCAAATTTCTGAATTCTGAGAAAATGGAAATATGGGGCTCAAGGAATCTTTTAGATTCCCCCTAGATTTCTCAAAGATTCCCTCCTCTGGGTCCTCTGAAAATTGGATGTTCAGATCAGGAAATTGACTGTGTCGTTGGGTTCGTGTCACCGAGAGGTGTAGGGCCGACATACAATTTGTCCAAATTGGACACTGTAAAAATTTCACCCTCCTGGATATTTTGCTCAATCATGGTTCCCCCTACAATAAATTAATGAAAAAATCGTCTCGATTTCTGTGCCCACTCTTGGTTCCTCCATGCTTCTCAAGCGCACTGACAAAATGAAGGTTAATATAATTTTTTGGGCGAAGTAATCCAAGAAGCTTGTTTGGCATTGTGGTTACAAATCTGAATTTGGTGGAGGAGGTCAGGTGGTCAAACCTTGCCTCCTCCATTTTTAAACATTTTGTTTTGATTTAAAAACCAAATCAAAACTTGTTTTGGGGGTCGGGTCTGCATTGGGCGGCTTGCCCCATACCCTCCGTAACCCTTTGGCACGCGGTGTTGTTTGCATTAAGGCTTGTACATGGGTTGTACATGCTTTAATGGAGTTTTCATGTATTAATTGGTTACATATGGTTGTGGGTTCATTTTGGCATATGCCATGTGGGGTCGGCGGAACCACCGGCTGCGGGTTCAACTCCCAATGGCCTCCTCATTTTAATACGAATGGTTTACATATGGTGAGGTGTGGGGTTGTGGGGGTGGTGGCCCACCACCTCCATTTTATATATTTTTTTTAATTTTTAATAATCATAAGGCCTTTTCGAAAATTTCAAAATTTGACCGAAGGAGTCAAATTAAACAGACCACAAATTCCCCCGGAATCTGGCCGGAGTTGGCCTGATTTCATCTGCCGGAAAACTTCCAAATTGTGTCTCCATTAGCCTACCTAGTTATTAAAAGTCAACCAAAAATTTGACTGAATCATTCTCCCTCATATGAGCTTGGATTAATGAACTGTTTGCACCACTTCGATCAGGACGCGAGATTTACGCTTTAGTCGTCATTCGAAAGCATTCTGATCACTTTGCTTTTTGAGCTTCCATAAGCCCTCTTTGTCATGTGTGTGTCCCTGGAGCCACCTGGATCAGTTGATCTATCTTTTTGTGAGTTGGTTTCATAACACTTGACCCAAGAAAAGATCCAAGGATTCACCGAAATGTTTCTCCTCTTCCTCGCTAGACCAACTCCTCTTCTTCACACATCTTTTTAACCCAAGATCAAGTGAGTGAATGAATGTTTGTTGGAGTGGAGTATGAGAGGGCTATTTATAAGCCTTCGTGTGTTGCCTTTTAGCCAACCTATCAGCTGACATATAAATCTATCTTGAAGCTAACTTGAACTATCTACTTTGGAGGCCTTCTTGATGCCGAGTTGCTGGTCCTTTATCCTTGCATTTGGAGGAGACATTTAACATGGTTTAGCCCTTGATATTGGATACACAAACTCATCTTTTATATACATTTGACAAGTGTAATATTCACATCAAGGACACAATTCTATCACCTAGCCTAGAGCTCACAATGGGAGCTACTAAACAAAATTTTGAGCATGAAACCCATGAATCAAATTTACAAAATATTTTGCTAGATACAAATTTACATCATTTACATTGGAATGTGTCATTATGAAGACCAAACCTAGTTACACTTTCTTCAACATGAACATGTCTAACTATGGTGGGCTTAAGTTGACTTAGGTTGACCATGATTGAAAATGGTTGAGCATGTTGACTATGGCTAACCATGGTGATTGTGGTTGACTATGGATGATCATGGTTAACAGTGTTTTACTCTAATCTTATTTAGTTGACTTTGGTTTTAGTATGGTTGACTGTTACGGTTGAATATGATTAACCATAGCTAGCTATGGATGACTATGGTTTTCCATGTTTAAATAAAGTTGACTTTGGTTGATCATGATTATCTATGGTTGACTATGGTTTCTAATGGCTATGTTACATTACGACATTCAACTTAGTTAGTTCATATTAAATTACTACATTCACCAATAGCTATGATGCATTATAATGTCCTTTGAGGGTCATGTAACATTACAATATTCCTTGAGGGTTATATTGGATTGTGATGTTCCCTCATGATTAAGTCACATTATGATGTACATCATCGATGAATTTGTAAAATTGCAACATTCCTCAACACTTATGTCACGTTGTGACATCATCAAATGTTATGCCATATTATGTCATTCCTTAAGTATTATGTTTTAGTGGGATGTTTATAAATGGTCATGATGCATTTTGATATTCATATTAGTTAGCTTATATGGAGTTGTTATGTTCCTTAATGGTTGTGTTACATTGTAACATTTATCACGGGCTATATCATATTTGTGATATTTTATAAATGGTTTTGTAACATTCTCATGTTGATCTTGGTGGAATTATGTTGAATTTGAATGTTTTCAAAGGGTTTTTTTGCATTGTAATGTTCATGAAAGGATATGTTGGATTATGATGTTCCTCAAGGGTTAGGCTAGATAATGATGTTCCTCAATGACTATTTCATATTGTGATTTTTATCATGGTTGGATTATGTTAACCATGATTGTTTTTTTATTGGTGATGGTTCACTATGGTTAGCTTAGGTCAACTATGGTTGACCGTGTAGGTTATTTGATCTAAGTTGGTGTTGCCACGCTACCTATCATGGTACCATACTTCGTTAACCTATTTATGACACACGATGGTTGTTTCAGGGAGCTTCCATCCCCTAGACACTAGTATAGTTTCTAACCGTGCGATTATTGGGTATTGATCTGAGGGTTAGGCTTCCAGCGAGATGGTTGAGGTAACCACTTTCCCGCAAGCTCTGCATCCGTTGGGGTTGAGGGCGCTCTGCAACAGCGCGAAGGTTTCTATGAGCAATGGATGGAATCTTTACAGGTAGGGTTTCCTACTACTTACAACACCTTAATGCAGTTTCCGGTTGAGATAATGCGAGAGTAATTTACAGTTGCTTGGTTGAATGTAGGCTTCGCTTGCAGATTTCTTCCATTCATCAATGGTTGACATCGAGGCAGAGCAATAGCAGCTCACAGATGTAAAGTTTTGGGATTTTGTAGAAAAGTTCAGAACTAACAGGGTTTATTATGCTCTTGCAGTGATTATGGCGACACCCAAACGTTGGACAACAACCCAGGTTGTAAAAATTTCTTTGTTAATTTTTACAAAAAATACACCCATAATCATGCAGAATAATAATGCACCCAGCTAAATCATGCACAATGATAATACACCCCACTAAAACTTGCTTACTCACCCAAGCGGCCGCAAGTAGAAAATACACCCGACTGAATTATGCACAATCTGAAAATGGCCCAGTGTACAGAGCTTCCACCGCCGAGATCCACAGGGATTGTCTGCTTCTCTGAGTGGTGGGACCGATGTGATGGCCGAACTTCAAGATTAACATATGCCGCTTGATTCAGCGGTTGAAGTTCTTAGCCATATCCACCGCGCAAATGATTGGAAAATAAACCCTTGCATGAAGTATTGTCATGTATTGTTAGCCGTGTATATTACATACTAGGGGAATATGGATGCTCATAACTATGTGAATAGTTATATCTCCAATTGGATTAGGCTAGTGAATGAAATAAATTAATCGAAGGAAAAATTTAGCATTAAATTTTTCCTAACATAGTCATCGTTAATCAACGAGGCCCACCGTGATAAGTTGGTCCAATGTAATAGATGGATGGTAAATGGAAGATTCCATACGTGTCATATTAACATAGGGCACAGAAATAAAGTAATGGGCAGAAATTCCAAGGTTGGTGCAGAATTCACTAGTTAAGGTGAAATAATTGAACAATGAGAAAAGAAAGTTTGGGTAAATGAAATAAATAAAGTTACATTTTCTCCAAGTTAATTTAATAAAATATTTTCTTGTAAATCATAATAAAAGTGTAAAATGAATTATATGAATATTTGTTTAATTTTTTATTATTAATTTTTAATATAATTAAACATTTTTAATAGATAAAAAAACATGTAACGTGTTCCGTATTTACCTAAAGTAATCTTGTTCTACAAATTTCTTGTCGGTCCCTCACAGGACTGGTAGAACAGCGAGAATTTGCAACGCGTACATAAATATTAGACTTTTCAGTCCTTTCAGTGGCATCTTTGCTTTTTAGCGAAGGGCTAAAAAGCTAAACTTCCGAGTGAAGTACTGAAAGGCTTTGTCTGTGTGCTTTCGGTGGCATCTTTGCATTTGTTAAAATGGATAACAATGAGCATCTTTTGCAATTCCAGCAAAGTATTTTCAATAATAGAGGTAATTAAAATATATTATATATATATATATTTATATTATATATTATATATATATATATATATATATATATTTTGTTAGGAATTCGATTTAAATAGCAGAGAATTCACAATTTAAATTTATATTTGCAATTTTAGCGGAGTATTTTTAATAATAGAAATAATAGAAATATAATTTTTTTGTGAGATTGCTATTTAAATTGTGAAAAAATCACCATTTAAATTTATAATTCCCGCTACCGCTAAATAGTAGACAAATTAAGACAAATTAAGTTGGGATATTCTAACTTGTTCCCCAGTAGATGCAGACTATCATTAACATGTAATTTTTTTATTTATGCTTTAGTCAAATACGGTGTATAATTTCAAATCATCACGGAACTTCGTTACTGGCCAATCCAATTCCCTGAACTTAACCCATATCCTATCTCATAGCACCATCACAATACGGTAGAGGAAGGACAATGACTCGCCGACGTTGAATATTTAAATAATAAATATGAGAAATGAGCAGCATACTGCTAACTTTGGGTAGCAAGCAGTCTGGTGTTTGTTTAGATCGACACGGCACTTCTCACTCTGAGCCTGCCCCTTTTGGCATCTTCATCTTCTCATCTGCTTGCGCAGTGCAGTTTATCAGTCACCATATAATTAATGGCGAATAATCAGACATTAGCTTCCTCCTCAGCCTCTCCAAGTCCCAACAGCAATTATATTTACGATGTTTTCCTCAATCATAGAGGGCCAGATGTTAAGAAAACGTTCGCCAGCCATCTCTACCGACGGTTCCTTTCCTCTGGATTGAGTCTTTTTAGACCAGGAAGAAATGCTGGAAGGGGAAAATATAACTTTTCAAATTGAAGGAGCTATTGCAACCAGCGTTCAAAATTGAACTCTTCTTAGCCTTTTTCAGGCTCCTGGCCTGGCTCTTCCTAGAAGGGATAAAAGAAAATTACACTCTGGAAAAAATTTAAAATATCAAAATCACTCATCAATTATAAAGATTAGATTAAATTTTTATATTTCAAAAAAAGTTAATATTTTTACTAGCTTGTCAATATTTTTTTAAGTTTACAGTAATTTCGAGTCTGTATTAGTGCATAAATCTGTATTAGTGCATAAATCACTCTGAGTAGTGATAGTTTCATAGAAGTGATCAGTCAAAGTCCAAATGACCTCATACAATTTAATAGTTATATCATGATTTAGGGATGTTTCCGTGAGGCCCCCAACTTACGTCAACATGATGCAACTTGCAACAATAAGACATGCAACAGTCATGGTAATATTACACCTAGCCCAAGGCAACAGAGAACATTGAATAACCATTCAACAACTATGCAGGCGCTCCTGCTCTTCTCTGATTATCCTTGAGTGCTCTTTCCCTGCATCCATTTTTTTCATTTTCATTTGAGTTGCAACCCATCATCCACAGAAGTAAAGTTATCGTTCAATGCTAGACTATAAGGTATTTTTCGTTAACCTCCTCATATATTCACTAGCATTTTGTTTTTTCATTCTATGGATTCTTTAATGCAACACTCCTTGAAGTAATGACGGCCTTCGTGGTCACACAATTTATCCTGGGCACCATAGAATCCACACCCCAAGAAATCAACATTGTGGCTAGATACCCTGAATGCAACTACTTGCCATCCTTCCATTCCAGCCATGGGTGGTCGAGTTGTTTTCTACATTTTTAATGGTGCAAATTTTTATTATCATAATTATATGAATCAACCAGTTATGAAAAGAAAGAATATCTATTTTATATTGAAGGTATTGGACTCCACAACTATAACCTTCTCATTCAAAATCTTACTTATTTTTCTTCATTGCTTAAATCCATATAGATTTCTTCTCCAACTATCATTTTTCATGAAGTGTTTGTTCTCTATCATAAAGCTACAAGTTTCCTTGAATGTTAGAAAACATAATTCAACAAATCAATGAATAACCTATCAAGAAATCTATAGTCAAATCCTATGGCATGTTGCTAAGGTTGAATTTTTTCTATCTAAATCTTGCTAAAGGATTTTTAATTTATGTATTTACTTATTCTATTTTTTTATTTATTTAATAGTGTAAATATTGAAAAATGTCTTCTATTGGTCGTCCTAAGAAGGATAAAATGAAATTGTCAATTGTTGAATCATTTGGTCTTATACAACATTCTGATCAACCATGTAATATTCAAAATTAAGTTGATGCTCATCTACATGAATATGATGAATCAAATAGTGTAGAGCTTGTTGAAATAGAAAACCCATCAAAGAAACACAAAATAATATTCAAATCTAAACAGAATTCAAGATTTCCATGGGCTTATGTTTTAAAACATTTAATGGTAATGAAAGGATAAAATGTTCTTGACGTGTTAAATTTAAAAGTGAGACTCCATTTTCAAAAGAGGGAACTACCACTCTTTAAGTTATTGGTATAAGTGGCCATGCAAAATCAAAAGCTCAATTTTTGTTTTACAAATTTTGGAGGGACAAAGCCATTGAAGCAATATTCCAATCACTAAACATGTAGAACTAATGGTAAATGCTAGGATGGAGAAAATTATATCAATGACTGAAAAGATGTATTTTGTTGCTATATGATTTATATTTAGACATGTATAAGTCAATATGTGACTTGAATTGGTATAAATGCACTCCACCATGCTTCTAACAATGAATTTTCCGCATACACAAATACCACACCAAAAAAATATTTTCTTCAAGTTTCTAAA
Source organism: Pinus taeda (assembly GCA_000404065.3). Taxonomy (NCBI): domain Eukaryota; kingdom Viridiplantae; phylum Streptophyta; class Pinopsida; order Pinales; family Pinaceae; genus Pinus; species Pinus taeda. Next base: position 9,066 of record APFE031727942.1, on the reverse strand, counting down.
GAGGTTTATTGGAACAATCTAAAAGAGAAGATTTTTCATAGGTCATTTTACTCAATAAATTATATCAATGATTGAAAAGATGTATTTTGTTACTATATGATTTATATTTAGACATGTATAAGTCAATATGTGACTTGAATTGGTATAAATGCACTCCACCATGCTTCTAACAATGAATTTTCCGCATACACAAATACCACACCAAAAAAATATTTTCTTCAAGTTTCTAAAGAGTTTTATTGGAACAATCTAAAAGAGAAGATTTTTCATAGGTCATTTTACTCAATTTCAGTTGATGAAAGAACTGATCAAGTTATGGAACACCAATTGATTGTTTATATTACATATTTGACAAATGGAGGAAAAGGTCAATGTTTAACAATGTTTACTTCAAATAAAGGATTGAATAGCTCAATGTATGTATGATCTAGTGAGAACTCTTTTAGTATAAATGGATTTATATTTGATGAATTTTGTTGGTTTTTGTTTAGATGGTGCATCTTCCATGAGGGGTATGCATGAAGGTTTATCTCCTAAGCTTCGTATGGTCTCGATTTATTAGTTATCCATTGCAGAGCTCAAAGGGAATCATTAATAAGCAATAAGGCTTCATCTCATTTTCCAAAGTTGCAATATATTAACAAATTTGAAACAAAGTTTATTCATGGCTTGGAAAATCAACTAAAGGACATGGAAAATTGAGAGAGCTAATGTATACATTTCAAATCACTAAGTTAGTGGTCTTACAAATTCATAAAATTAGGTAGATCTCAAGAGGAAAGGTCATGGAAAGACTTGTTAAACTCATGCATTATTTGTTAGGATTGGGAGTTAGGGGAGAAAAAAATGTATGAGTTGGCAACAATATTTCAAGTGAAAATTTGCATCCATATACTTGCAAACATGCTCATTGAATTAAATAAGTTGAATCAAAAATTCGAAGAGGATCATGTTGATATTACATGTATTAACACTAATTTAGATGTTTCTATTAGCATGCTTCGTAAATGATTTTTGGTGTAGATGCAGTGCATATGTCTTCTTTTTTAGTTAATGCATAAAGAGGAACCCCTGAATTTGCAGATAGTACAACTTCACAGTTATGGTACATTTACATCCATTGAGGTTCAAAATTTTTCCAAAGATGAAAATATTCGGGGCTACTATATGATTGTATTCTTTTGGGAAAATGTTTTATTGTAAAGGTGATTAAATATTTAGACATGAGATTCATAGATTTACACGTATTTAATGTGGCTAAGTTTTTCACTTCTCAACATTATTATGAAGAAGTGAATGATGTAGGTTGTCCAACAAAAATATAGTTGAAATGTTTATGTGAAGAAAATTAGCGTTGGGGAATCATCTATTGTGGAGAATGCTAGATGTTTTGATGGCCTCCCGCCAAAGAAAAATATCTGATGGTTGATAGGACTATGTCCTTGGCGAATTTATGGTTGACTTTAATTCCTGTACGTTTCTTGGTAAAAGATATTAGGGTTATTCCCGGACCCGCCGGTTAACCGCTTCACACCTGTCGATGCCTCCTATACGACTCGACCTTTTGTCAACTATTCTCCTGCTATCCTGGTCATTTGCACTTTTCACTGTGAGTTCTGCTCTGCTCCGCGAAAGCTCTGCTATCTCCGCTAACCTGGTCCCTGCACTGTTACTATGGTTTCCCTCGGCCTTTAACAACTTCGCGATGATGTTTCAAGGATTATGGCAGCTATTATACTCGGTACAGAGTTTGTATTCCTTTGTCACAGGTTTATTGTTTCGATTTTTACTGGTAAATGTCGCCTCTGTTCCTTTTACTGACTGAGCTTGTATTATGACAGGTTTTCTACCAGGCTTGCACTCTTCAATTCGTTGTACAGGTAATTTATCTCTCTGGTTATATTTCCTTAGCCCTTATCTAACTGACCCTAACGCATTCGTTCCGGGTCTTTCAGGTTGTGAGGTCTGACGGTCTTTCGATTTCTGTCTCGTATCCACAGGTACGCTTTGGGGTTTGTCTCTTCCCTTTCTCGTTACCTATTTGGTAACTCTGACTTGTGACTGCAAAGATTTTTAATGGGTTTTCATTTCTTTGTTGCAGGTGGCCTGATGTAGTCGCCTCTGGAGCTCGATGCCGTCCACGCGTTCACCAATCCTTGGCACCCTCCAGCGTTCTTTCCGGGTAGGATCCTTCTGGTTAACTCGACTTGTTCCTTAGGGTTCTGAGGCTTCGCTGTAATGTTGGACTTGTTGCTTGGGTAGTCGATTAGTTGGGTTTTCTCCTTGGTTCTGTTTAACCCTCGTGGGTTCTGTGCGTTGATCCGTTTCTGTAAATCTTTTGCATGTAATGTTTATGGTTTTGCTATCGAGCTCTGTCCCTGGAAATGGGTGTTGTTGTACAGTCGAACCCTCGGTCTGCAAATGAGGTTTTTATTTTCTTATTGTTCTCTCAACTGGGTGTTCGCTTGTTCGACCCCTCGACTGTAATCTTGCTACTTATTTAATGTAAACCTCTTTCATAGGTTCTGTTGGGCAATCTCTTTGCTCTGACGACTTCTTGATACTGTCTGGTCGTGTGGGTCTCTTGCGCTGGAAGCTTAATTTCATGTCTCTGTTTCGAATGGGTGTTTTGTTTCAAAAGGCCATGAACGCCTAGACTGTATCGTTACTTTGTCTATAATATTGATTTGCTTGAAATGCTACAGTTTGCTAGTTTCTTTCAGATAGTTTTTGTAAACCAGAAATAGTTGGGTTTGCAGGGTTACCTGAAGGTTATTTGTATTCTTATACTTCGCTCTTCTTTACTTTGACCGTGATGCATTCGGCAACACTTGCTATTCTTTGTGGATGTTTAACCACCTCGTCGTTCACACACTTTCGCCCTCGGGTTTGTGGTGCAAGACAGCGCCTGCTCTCTCTGTGGTTGTCTCCCGTTCTATTGTTCCAACGCTCTCGTTACACAGTATTGTATGTTTGTGCCTGTAGGTTTAGTCTACACGATGACTATAAATTTATGAAAGAAATACTGTCTGCATAATAACTGTAAATCGATGCATAAAATCTTAACTAAACATTGATTGTAAATCGATGCATGAAATTTTATTTGCACAGTGATGATGTTTTCATACAGAAATATAATAATGTTTTCATACAGAGATATAGTAAAATCTTCAGAAATGACTGTCAATTTGTTTTTCTATCTGCTGAGGAATCCCATACAATGGTTCTCTTCCTGCTTATATCCTAATGAAGCATAACTGTTCTTTGTAAACTGTCTCAACAGAAGGTAACTGTTTTATCAGTTCTTTAACTGTCCTTAACTAATGTAACTTTAAAGAAACTACTTAAATATCAATTACTTTCAGTTCTTTAACTGTCCTTAACTAATGTAACTTTAAAGAAACTACTTAACTATCAATTACTTTCCTGTTACTAATTTCCTATTAAAAATAACAGTGCACAACTTTAACTGTTCTGATCCTATCAACCTCCTGACAAATAAATTAAAATAAACCAAGTAAAAATAAGTAACATAACCGACAAGTCTGACACCTGTCTAGTTAAACATGGATGACTGTGTGTTCTTGTCTCTCCCTGAGACGTTCAACCTCCTTGTGTCTCCTCAGAGCTGGATGCTCCTGCATCATGTTTGGATTAAATGAATGAATTTATTTGTGCTATTTGTAAACCATACGCTAAAAATAATATGTATGACATGAGACCTATGTGGAGATGAACATGAATGGTTTGAAGACTTTCCATATTTGATGCAATTATGGCAAGCTACTCTTGTTATCCCAACAACCACATCAATGTATGAAAGAGGCTTATGAAAATTAAACAGGATAAAAAATGATGATAGATAAAGACTTTCATTGGAGACACTAGATATGTTAATGTTTCTATCTCTAAGTGCACATCATGCTCTAAATGAGATAGACTGTAATGCTACTTATGATGTATGGAAATAAATGAAAGCTAAAAATCCATTTCTATTGGGAAAATATATTTATATTTTCAATTATATAAGTCCAAATACTTTTGAAGATCATCGAATGAATAGAAGAAACATATGTTTACCTTTTTTTAATGGAATTTGAGAATATTTGACACTATTTCATTATGGAATTTTTTTAGAAGCTTATTTACTATATACTTTTCAGTAAAAGTGATTTTGTTTTATAACTTTTCATCCTTAAAAGGTTAGATAAATACATGGCCTTCCAAATGAATTAATAGTAGAAATTCAAATTTGACCGCTGATTGCAACGGCCACTGTTCATGTGGCTATTTTCTCTCCGTGATATGCGGAGTCAAAATGGTGTCTCGACGAGCTCCTGTTGATGCTGAAGTCGGGGGCGACCATTATCCCTGTCTTTTACCATGTTAATCCTTCTGAACTTCGAAGGACGCAGGATGAAGGCAATTGCGGAAAGTATGTTGAAGCCCTTCGCCAGCTAGAAAAGAAAAAGAGATACGAACCTAACACTGTTCAAAAATGGAGACAGGCCCTTTCTAGCGTTGCAGATATAAGCGGTTTGGAACTGCAGGAGTGTAATGGGTAACATTTCTAACTCCTTTTTCCCGATTGACCTTTAAGTTCTTTAAGCTTGTTTCTCACCAGCTTTAGTCATGATAGGGTTTTGCACTTGGTGCAGAAAAGGGCCAGAAAACGCCTTTTGGAGGTGGCCACATATCAAACTGGGTTAGAAGAAAAGCTACAAGATTTTGAATGGACTTTGTTGTCACAACATCACAGCGAGGAAGTCAAGATTGCAGGGATATCAGGCATTGGTGGAGTTGGCAAGACGACTTTTGCGAAACTGTTCTTTAACCATAAGAGATCAGAGTATGATCGATCTTGCTTTTTGTTTGACGTGAGAGAAGCTGCATCTAGTGGTTCTTTAACATCGTTGTAAAGTAAACTTTACGAGCACTTGACTGGACAGGCCCAGATGGTGATGATGAAGGCATAGCGATGTTTAAATGTCAAGTCCCGAATTCTCAAGTTCTCGTAATTCTGGATGATGTGGATTCTGTTGAGCAGATGCGGGCATTATTTTCACCGCTGAAGGATACCCTTAGTTCATGTAGCATAATTTTAGTTACATCTAGCAATAAGGCTCTTCTTAAAACCTGTGGAAAGAAGAACTCGTCCATTTATAATCTGAAAGGTCTGAATAGAGAAGATTCTCGAGAGCTTTTTTGCTTGCACGCTTTACAACAGTCTTACCCTGCTATAGGATTTGAAGAAGTTGTTAACCAGTTTTTGGATCCGTGCCAAGGATTCCGTTATCTCTGAAAGTGATAGGGGCTCATCTTTACTCGGATAGCCAGGACTTGGGGTATTGGAGAGTCCTGTTACAAAAAATATCCAAAGTACTTCCCAGTGATGTGCAAAGCAGACTTAAAATTAGTTATGATAGCCTTGATGAGCGAGAGAGAGAGATCTTCTTGGACATTGCTTGTTTCTTCTTATGAGAAAACAGAGAGAAGGCCATCAAAATCTGGGACGCATCTAACTGGGAAGGATCCACCGGTTTTCGGAACCTAGAGAACAAGTATCTCGTATAGGTCGACCACAGAAACTGTATATGAATGCATTCTCATCTTCGAGACTTGGGGAGAGCTTTGGCAGTGAAAGAACCTAAGGTTCGTCTTTGGCGCTTAACAGACAACGACTCCTGTAATGTGTCCCACCAATCATCGGTATGTACTGTTTGAAGCACTACACATTAGGTTAGTGTTCTTAAATTTATGGTCAATTTAATCTGTTTTTCATCTTTTGAATTATTATTGTTTCTAACAGTTTTCAGTAAACAATTTAGGTACGCGGAATTAACTTACAAACATCAGGCATTGCGTTGGAAAATCATCTGGAGATCGGCAATCCTTTTGTTGATCTGCGCGGCTTGCAGCTGCTGAGAGTTCAAGGTGAATGGTGTGGAGGCATATCCAATCACTTGAGATTGTCAAATCTTCTATGGCTCCGGTGGGATTTCTCTTCAGTCAATCGGATCTCGTCACATGACTCGGAAGGTGTGTCAGAAACTGTATCTTTTGTCACATGGGTTCTCGGAAAGTGTTTCCGAAATTGCTTCTTCCTCACGTGTTCGGTGCACATAAGTTGTTTCCTCTGATCGGCCGTGTCGCTACTTTTCTTTGCCTCCCAGTATTCCAGTGAAGAACTTGAGAGTTTTAGAAATCTTTGGCGGCGAGATCCACTTGGAAACACTGTGGGAGAGTGGCAGTGAGGTACTTCTTTTGTTGCGGTCTGGTTCTTTTCGGTAATTAAAAGTTTGTGTTGTGTTATGGTTCTTTTCAGTGATTAAAAGATTGTGTGTATTTTTCTCCTTTCATAGCAAGTAGAGGTTTTTAAATTTAAAACGAACAATTCATTGTAGGCACCTATGCAGTTAAAAGAGCCGAATATCGACGTAGCCCATTTACAGTTGCCGAAGTCCATTGGGATGTTGAAGCACCTGGAAAAGATTGAACTGGGATACGCTATTGAAGCATTTCCAGAAGAATTCTTTCTTCTCCGCTCCCTGAAACATTTGAGAATGCGTGTAAGCATGAAGTTACTGCCAAATGCGATTGGAAATCTTTCAAACCTCGGACATCTTAACTTGACTGGTAGCTGTGACTTGGAAAGGCTGCCAAACTCTTTTGGGGATCTTACAAACCTCCAGTATCTTAGCTTGTATGGGTGCTCCCGTTTGGAAACGCTGCCGGAATATTTCGGGAGTTTAATTAGACTTAAACATCTCTCTTTAAAGGGTTGCTCCAAGTTGACCCTCAGTACAGAAACTCTAGGAAATATCAGAACGCTCGAAAGCTTAGACCTTTCAGATTGTCAGATAATGGAAGTATTGCCTCCTCAGGTCACACAACAGTGGTCCCTGGAAAAACTCTCCTTGTGGAATGCAAACCTTAAAGAATTGCCAAGTGATATTGGAAACTTAAGTAACTTGGAAATTATTAGAGTATCCTTTCAGGAATCCTCTATAGCAATGCTGCCTCCTTCGCTTGGTAAGCTAAGGAGCTTAAAGCACTTGACACTCTTTGGCGGTATTTGGAAATGTTTGCCGGCCTCAGTTGCAGAGTTGAAACAATTGATAAATCTCAAAATAGATTGTGGAAGAATTGAGTATTTACCAGCAAGTTTAGGAGAGTTAAAGAGTCTTACAGTTTTAAAAGTAACTAAATGTCCGCTGCAGGAAGTGCCATTTGGCAGGGTGGAAAATGTTGAGAGAAATAAGCATCAGTACATCAGAGTGGGCACAGATTGTTGGACTCTGCTATTCCCAAGTGCATGTTTCTTCGACTCAAACAGTTAGACCTGCACGGTACAAGAATAAAGGAATTATTTTTTGTGGAAGGCGTTTGCCCGAACCTTCGTCAGCTGGACGTCAGCGATTGTTCAGAACTGGTGGAGGTTGGAGCATTGCCCACAAAACTAATATTGCTGGACTTGAATGGGTGTGGTGCATTGAAGCAAATAACAGGGTTTTGTGGTCTAGCAAAACTTAGAGAACTGAACATGAGAATGTGTGAAGCAGTGGGGGAGTTGCCAGGTGCTGAAACGTTGATATCTTTGGTGCATCTCCGGGTTTCTGGATGTTGCAGTCTTAAGAGCATAAGGGGATTGGCACAGGAAGCTAATCTTCGAATACCAAGCACGGAAGCTCCTCACAGCGATTCAATAGAATTTGAATTGTTTAAAGATTTGAAGTTGTGTAAAGAGGAATTGAGTGAACCGCAGGTGGAGGGTAAAGATTGATGGAATTTTTTAATGGTGAATTCCATAACACAAAACATCCCAGAACACCTCTCTGATATGATGGAATTTTCTGCTAAATTCCTTAACAAATAGACAACACAAAAATGCTCTGTTTCAGCACAAAAACTGATAATTTTGTTTTCTGGACTTGGTGTTGCAGCAACAGGATTCTGGTGTTGCAGCAACTAGAGAAATACTCTGTTTCTGTTAACACGAAAAAAAACAGAAAACTGTGTTGCTGTAACTGGTGTTGCAGCAACGCTGCTCGTGGTGTTGCAGCAACGGGAAAAATACTCTGTTTTTTAATAACTCAGAAAAACAGAAAATTGTTTTTGACGCTAAGGCACTTTAAGAAAAGTGACGCTTTGTGTAACAGAAACTAAATCAAAGGGCGTCAAATCACTAATAGACTTTAAAGAGTGAAATCAAAGTGTTTTTGACACTTGGTGTAACAGCAACTCAAAATCAGCAATACAGTAAACTGACAAACTGCAAACTTGTATTCATGAACAGTAAACAAAACTGATATAGTAAACTTAGCTGTTACAAAAGAGGAACGCTTCAGTTCCAGAAATCGATTTTCTATCTCAGAAAATCGCAGGTTCAGCACTGCTGTGCATTTACAGAAGAGACACAAACTTGTTCTTCTAACATTCACTCAAAACCAGAACTGATGTTCTAAAACTCAGACAGAAAACAGAACTGCTGTTCAGAAATCTTTTGCACTGCCTGATTCATAAACAGAACTGCTGTGCGTTTACATTTATAGGAAAAACAAAGATCTGAGTTAAACAATAAATTAAACAAAATATCTGCTGATCTTTATCTGCGTATTTATTGCAGAAGAGGCGGTGATGCAAGGCGGTGATGCCTTTTCAGCAAAAATAAGTCGGTTGTCTGCAGGGGATTTAATTATGAATTTAATGCTCAAAATATCAGTGGACTTTTGCGGCACCGAACAATCTGAAATGGCTGCTGAAGATCAGATTTCGGTTTTGTATTAATTGTTTGCAGTTGGAATTAAATTCCAACACTCCCCCTTAATTTCAACTGCTGCATACCCAGGCATTTCCTGAAATGATCAAAACCTTTCTTTGGCAATGGTTTTGTCAAAATGTCAGCCAGCTGGTCCTCTGTTCTGCAGTGCTGCAAAAAAATCTCACCATTGTTAACCAATTCACGTATGAAGTGAAATTTAGTATCTATGTGCTTTGTTCTTTTGTGAAAAACAGAGTTTTTAGACAATGCTATTGCTGAGCTATTGTCACAGTAAATGGTTGTGC
>APFE031727940.1:2591-80005 GCA_000404065.3 Pinus taeda | reverse complement strand
TCAAATTCTTGAAATGATTTCGTTTTTGCGAATCTATCCAAGCGATCAAGTTTCTGCTCAACAACATTGTCAGATTTGGATGATTCAAGAAAAATTACATCTCTAGATATAACAAACTTTTTATTTTCTTCATCATAGAGGTGGTATGTTTTGGAGGTGTTTGAATACCCCAGGAAGATACACTTACGACTTCTAGCACCAAGTTTGTTTCTATGTACCTTTGGTATCAAAGCATAATAGGTGGAACCAAAAATCCTGAGATGTTTTACCGAAGGAACATGTCCATACCACAATTAATAAGGAGTCTTGTTTCTTATAACACTAGATGGACATCTATTCTTTATATACGCAGCACATAGAATAACGTCAGCCCAAAACATTATCTTTACATTTTTTTAAAAAAACATGGATCGTACCATATTCAAGATTATTCTATTCATTCTTTCAGCTACACCATTCTGTTGGGGATTATAAGGCACAATTGTTTGATGTTTAATCCCATGTTGGCAAGGATAGTGTTAAAATTCATTTGATGTATATTCTTTTCCATTATCAGTGCGAATAGACCCAATATGAGATTGTGCATCATTTTCAATCCATTTATGAAAATTCTTGAATGTTAGGAAAGCATCAGATTTGTTCTTCAATAAATAAACCCAACACATTCTGGTGTAGTCATCAATAAATGTCATGATATATTTATTTCCATTTGCAGAAGGAACAGGCATTGGACCACATAAATCTGAATGAATAAGTTCAAGCTTCCTATGTGCTCTTGAATGTGAGTCATGAAATGACTGTTTGCTATGCTTTCCTAGAATGCAAGCATCACATTGCTTAAGTTTTCTAGGAATTGTAGGCAAACCAGCAACACCATTTTTCTTCAATAAACGGAGACTTTCATAGTTTAAATGTCCAAATCTAGCATGCCATAATAAACTTGATGGAAGTGTACCTTCTTCATGATGAGAAATATATGAGAAATGTTGTTTATGAGCAGATGTTCCTTGCAGTTTGAGAAGTCTTTCTTCTTCTATTCCCCTCATGACAAGTGAGTGATCAGATGATTTTCTCACCTCAAGCTTGCCATCAAACATATGAATGGAGTGACCTTGCTGGCGGATGTGGACCAAGGACAGCAAGTTTCTCTTGAGCTGTGGGAGATATAGAACATGATCAAGAAGAAAGTCTGAGAGACCAGGCAGTTTAAGCCTGATTGTGCCAAGCCCTGATGGCTTGATTTTTGACTGATCTGCAAAGTATACTACTCCATCAACATTGTCAGTGAAATCTTCAAAAAAATCTTTTCTATGAGTCATGTGACAGGTTGCTCCTGAATCAAGCAATCAATCATTTTTCCAGGAAGCAAGTGAAGTATTAAACAAATCTTCATTTACTCCAATGTTACATTGTGCCTCAACATAGTGAGCGGATTCAGGTGCTTTACCTTTGTCTATATCATCAATTTTACCTTTCTGTTGGTTTCTTCTCTGCTCAATTTTGTCCCATGGTAGCTTGCATGTGGAGGCATCATGTGATCCATTTCTTTTGCAGTGAATACAATGTAAATCTGCCTTTTCTCCTTGAGAATGTCGCCCCCCCTGCCTCTAAAATATCTTCCTCTTCCTCTTCGTCCACCTATTCCTCTTGTAGAATCTTGAGCAGGATACTTTTATTTATGAGCCAGGCATACAGTCTCTTCATAAGATTCAGGGGCTGTCTTCTTTCCAAAGGCTTTTTCTCTTTCAGCAAACATTTTGACAAGAGAGTCAAAGGTTATATCTTTGAGATTTCCATTTTCTTGCAAAGACTCAAGATAATTGGAGTATGTAGGATAAAGTTCCTTGAGAAAAGCAATAAGAGAGATATCCAGCTCAACTTTAGTGGATTTGATATCATGCGTTATAGACTTTATTTTAGATGCAAGAGCAAGAGGATCATCATTTTGTAGTTCAAGAGTGAAGAGTTTAATCATAAGTTGGACGACTTCAAGTGCAGAATGTCAGTCATAGAGTTCTTTCAGCTTTTGTAAAGCTTCACATCCTTATTTACAGATTCTGTGATGAAATGTGGCGACTCACATCCTTATTTACAGATTCTGTGATTAATGCATATGCTTTGTTGTTCTTGTTTTCCCAAATGGTGAGCTCTTTGTCTGAGGTAGGCTTTTCTGGGTCACTGTCTTCTTCTTCGACACACACTCCTTTCCACAACTCATTGAAGATGAGGATGTGTTGTATCATCCGGGACCAATCCGGATAGTTCTCCTTGCCAGTGAGAACTATCCTGATTGGTATGTTAAGCCACTTTTACAACCAATGTCTGCAAAAAAATTCTCCCCAAAGCCCCCTCTCACTTAACGTGTGTCCAAGTGAAGCACATAGCGACAAAGGCAGAAGATAAATCTTACAATCATCAACATTATGCATTTTCATCAATGAATATGTATTTAACTTGTTTCTATAAGGCAACAATGCTTCATTACAATAATTTTTCAAAGTATGAAATGTTTTATTGTTCATTGTATCAACTCTATAGAAGTACGTCTATTATTCAAAATGAATCATAGAGAACCAAATGGTGTTTTACCAAAAAAATATTAATATCAAGTTTTTCATGCACAACAAATTCTTTAGTTTAGTAATATGCTTGTTTACATCAGTTTGTTTCTTTTGTGCCTCAATCATGTCTATTTTTTGACCTTTTATTTTTCCCTCCTATGGACTATGGTATTATAAAAACAAACATAAAAAAAAACTAGATTTTTCTTTTTCTTTTTGATTTTTTCTCTCCTTTTAGATATTGGGAAAAATAGACTTTCTATTACTTGCATTCACATGTTTATAAAACATGCATACCTTGTATCAAATGGAAATTGTATAGATATATGTAATGGCTCCAAAAAATATGGATAAGTTCCACCTTAGATTGAGATGATTTGTTCCCTTGTAAATCAATAGAGAATCCAATCAAAATAATAAAATATCTCAATGAAACAACATTATATTAATACAAATATTAGTTTCCTTTACAAGATGAAAAATTCATTAATACAAATAATAATAAGAAAGAAATGATTCGATATCAACATACAAACAAATAGTGACTGTAAAAGTACACATTATTGAAAGGACACATCTTTAAACTCAGATATAGTCATTCATTATAGAGAGGTGTTCAATCCAAAAACCATTATATGCATTTCCAAGACAACCTGCATTTCGTCAATTTTAACACTTAGGCGTGCTTTTCATATAAAAAGAAAAAATTGAATACATACTTCAAAATCACTTATAATGAATTGTTCAAAAGAAAATAAAAATCATCTGCCCTACAAATTTTCCAATGAAATAATCTATGTATTTTCTCTTGAATTCCATGCATTTTAAAGAAATATGTTCCTTTTTCTTCACATAAAATTTCTCCATACACCCATTCTCATGCATAGGAGTGGTGATGTGGATTTATACATTAGTTAATAGATTTTGGCATCCCTCCATGGAACTGCATGTAAGCACTTACGACCTAACAAGAAGTTAATGGATCATGGTTACTAGCAACAAAGAGACATAAAAATCTTATGTCTAGACAAAAAAATTGACATCACACCATGATACCTATTCTAAAAAACTCTTCATGCTCACTTTCTAAGTCTTCCACTTTAAAAAACCTTGCCAAGTCCTAACACAATTACCTAAGAAGATGAATTTCTTAAATGTTTTCACTCATCATTATAAGTAAACTTGTTCTAGAGTTCAAGCGTCTATGGAATGAAAACTTGTGTGAAACTGAAACCTATGGAAAACAAATACATTTGCAAAACTAGAAACTATGCCAAAATGTGGACATAAAAGGGAAAGTTCCAATGTTCCACAAAAACTAAACCAATAGACAAATCCTAAAGAAAACATTTTAAGACAAATTTTGTCTAATTATTTCGATGGCACATAATGAATTGTGCAAGACTTAAAGCAAATGTTTTTCTTCAAATCTTCTAGGGACAACACTTGTGTGCTCCAGTACATACCCTTTCATGTTTACTTAAATTCTATGTACTGAGAACAACACAAGAATGACTATCAACATTTCAAATGGGACTTTCCCATAAACTTCCCATCTCCTTATATAGTTACCATCAGTGTCTCCCATGAGACATATGTTAGATGAGATAGCTTAATATAAACAAGCTTAATGTGAGATGATCGCAGTAAACATTGATATTTTGAAGTTGTCTCATCCACTTAACTTAGACATTTATTAAATATTTTGATCATGACAAGTGGTGTACATGAAAATTATAATAAACTGAGACAACATGTGGATACAAAGTTAATAAATCTTGAATAAGTTGACAAAGTTGAAAGTACTCAAACAAATTTTGTGTCTTATGAGAAATAATGATATTTCCATATAAAATACTCGTAAAAAATAATATGTTGTTGACTTATGTTCTGAAACTACAACATCACAGATGGCCTTATTAATGGTGCTAATGGAATGTTGCAAGTTTATTTTCAAATAGATAAAATGAACAAGATGTACTTCAAATATAATTTTTTTATTCATCAATTAGAAAAGTACAAAGAACAAAATTCGAAGGATTGTATGCTATAGATATTGAAAAAACATGGACAACAATGTTTCATGTTGCAAAGCTATTATTATCATTTGGAAGAAAAATTCATTGCAAAATACAAAGACAATTTCTAGTAAAACTAGCCTTGTGCTAGAACAATATATAGAGCATAAGGCTTGAATTTAGATATTCTTATGTTTGAACCAAGTAACATCAGACAAATGGGTTGTGTACACATCTCTTTCAAAAGTGAAAACCATGGATTTGTTGTTCTTTCTAAAAAAATCGCACATGAAAAGTTTCATGTTAAGAAAGAATTAGACACAAAAATGAAGCACTTGATTGAAAATTCATCGTGGAAGACTTGTGATTGTAGCTAAAGTTTAATATGAACGAATACATGTGCATAAGTACACATTTAAAGGTGATTTTTGCTACTCCATCAAGTGTGCCAAAACGAAAAAAATTACCTTATATCATGATCCAAATTTAAGCAAAAACACAAAAAATTACATATATAACCATAAACACAGAGATGCAGTAGAAATAAAACTTCATTTCATTAATATCAAAGAATTGAAATATGCTTACATAGAGAATAGAAATAAACTAGCTCAGGTGATGGGATGGTAGCTTATCTCAGAGACGAATTGTGGTGGCTACATGCCTCTGAACTGTGTTGCATGAGGCTTGAAGGCCTATTTATTATTGAGAAATAGTGGAAAACCCCAAACATACAAGAAAATAACCTTAGGAGATGAAACACAAAACTATGGGCCCTGTTGGAGTAAATTGGTAAATCAACTTCCCATGGTAGTAACTTTGGGATATGATCTTTGTTTTATGCACATGATACCTAGTTAGAAATATCTATTTGAGGAATACAACTACTGAAAATGAATATTTATTTGTAAACTCATATTTTTTGTGGTGAGTTTACAAAAAAATGTCATTTAGGTCCTCAAAACGACTCCAGAAGTTTAGGACCCGAAAAACTGTTAAAAATAGTAAAATATGCTAGAATTAAGGAAACTAAAAAACTAAAAGAAATAATGGTGGGGTCCTAAGTGGAATAGGCAGGTGGCCACCAATATCCACCTAGATCTTCCTCCCACCTTACAAAGCAATGGTCCCCATTGCGTTGATTTCCTCCATGAGATGAGGAAACTTCTGTTGAACTTGGTTCCTGGTAAGCCACTTTCCCTCGTGAGGGAGTTGGTCTGCTTTGAAAACTCAATATAGTTGGGTCCCTTACTGTCAGGTGTTCTTGATCTGTGTGTCCATGATCCGATCATTTTTGTCTTGTTCCATGCAATATATGTTTAGCGTTGTTGGTGTGAGTTGTTCAACAGTGTCAGATGTTTCCAACAATGGTGGAAAGTAAGGCCGAAGGTGGTCCACATTGAACACTGGGTGTAGACCAAGGAATGGTGGAATACTAAGCTCAAAGAAATTTTCCCCTAATTTCTTGGTGATGCTATATGGCCCATATCGGAGCAGGCAAAGTTTTTGGTGGGACCCAGCGAGGCACTCCTTCTACAAATGTAGAAAAACTTTGTCACCCACGTGGAACTTGTGTGGCAGTGGATGTTGATCATGTCAATGCTTGTACTTAGCCTTGGCTCTGTCCAATATTTCATGGAGCTATTGAAAGATGTGATGAATTTTCTCAATGAGGTTGTTTTCCTCATTAGCTTCAGAGCAAATCTACTGGAGTAGGTGCAAATGGTATGGCCACATCAATGGGACATAGTGGTTGGAATCCCAAGCCCACCTGAAAAGGGTTTTGATTAGTCAAGCTGTGGAGACCCCAGTTATAGTTGTGATAGATATAGGGGAGGCTCTCATCCCATGTGCATGGATGCTTTGAGTTGTACATGCACATAATTTAGACAATTATCCAGTTGATGACCTCTATCTAACCATTAGTTTGGGGATGGAAAGTTATGGACTTAGTGAGCTTGGTGTCCAACATCGACCATAAACTGGACCAAAATGTACTAAGGAACCTATTGTCCCAATTTCAGATGATAGACTGTGGGATCCCAAAGCACGCCCACACTCACTTGAAGGAACACAAAGGTGTCCCAAGTGGCATAATAGTGCATCTTGGAGGTGAAAATATGGAACTTGCTAACCCTCAAAGAGTGTCTGGTAAGTGTGGACAATTATGGGTTTCTTTTGTAGAGAAGTGGCCAATTAGAAGTTTCATGCCCACAAGAGTTGAGAACAGTGGTTAACGTCATGATTGGTGGTCACCTAAGGCAGTTTGCAACATTATTCATGTTACCCTTATTGTACTTGATATTCAAATGGAACTGTTGTAGGTATGTGGACCACTTTTGATGGGGATCATTCTGCAAATTCCTTTGGGTCTGTATGAACTGCAGGGGTTGGTGATCTATGTGGATGATTTTTTCCTTCTCCAAAATGTAATGTTTCCATTGTCGGAAAGCGTGCACAATTGAATACATCTCTTTTTCATAACTGGGATACTTCTATACTATGTATGAAAGTGTATTATTGTGATATGGCACTAGATGCCCCTATTGGGTAAGGAATTCCCCAATAGAATAGTCAGAGGCATTTATATTGATCTCAAATGGTTGCTGCAAGTTTAGTAATGTGAGCACTGGTGCATAGTAGAGGTGATGTTTCAACTCTACGAACACCTTCTGTTGAGATTCAGACAAAAATAATTTTTCTTTCGCTCCTCCCTTGGTGGCTTGACTGAAGGGCCAAGTGATATTAGAGAACCCAAACATGAACATGTAATAGAAATTGCCAAGACCCAGAAAGTTGTGGAGCTCTATCAAAGTGGTTGGGACTAGCCAATCCAGAATGACTTGGATCCTGGATGGAACCACATGCACCCCCTGTTCATTAATAATGTATCTCAGATACTAAACTTGGGTCATTCTAAAAGTTCATTTCTCCAAATTGGCATAGAACTTGTGTAGTTGCAGTGTTTGAAGAACCTCTCGAATGTGGTGGGGGTGCTCTTCCCAACTCTGGCTAATGATCAGGATTTCATCCAAGTATACCACTACAAATTAGTTGGTGAATGGTTGCAAGATGTCATCCATCAGCCTCATGAAGGTTGTAGGAGCATTCTTCAACCCGAAAGTCATAACCAATCATTCAAAAAGGCCCTCCTTGGCTTTGAAGGAAGTCTTCCAAACATGGGAGAGTTTGATTGGTACCTTCTGATATCAGGACTTCAAGCTGATATTTTTGAAATATTCCCCCACTTGATTTGGTACAAGAGGTCATCAATCCATGGAATTAGGTACCTATTTCAGACAATGATCTTATTTAGTTCCTGATAGTCAATGCAGAGTCTCCAAGTCTAATCCTTCTTCTATACCAACACGATCGAGCTTCCATAGGGCATTGAAGTCAATTGGCTGTGATCTTTCTGCTATAGCTCTTTAATATGCCTCTTGATTGCATTGTTCTCCAGTCCTATTGATGTGTCCATTGATCTAGATTTTGGGGGGAAACCCGCAAAATCTAAAAAAAAATGAAATGAATCTCTAGGAGGGAGGCTCCCAAGATCTGAAAAATTGAAGTTCCAAAAGAAATAGAGGCGAACACACAACAAACAAAACCAAAAAGAAATGTTTTGTATTAATACAGATAATAACTGTAAGGCTACATTGTGGTGGATAATCTGTACTTTTACAAAATGTGACTTGTTACTTAAAGCCTTTTTTTGTCACAATAGCACAGGTAAATTCCATCGGTGCGTAAATACCATGGGTGAATGAATATCCTGGGCTGATGTCACCTACAATAGCATGGGTAAATTCCATGATTGGATAAATACCATGGGAGGATGAATACCAAGGGTTGATTCCACTTAAAATATCATGGGAAAATACCATGGGTGGATGCCAACTTACAATATCATGAGTGAATTCCATGGGTGGATGAATACCATTGGCGGATGCCACTTACAATACAATGGGTAAATTCCATGGGTGAATGAATACTATGTGTGGATGAATACCATGGGTGGATGCCATTTTCCATTCGGATCATTCCTCCCTCTTTAAGAATCAATGATCTCCACTGTTTGAAGTTCCCTCCTGAGAGGACTTTGTTGAATATGAAGAGCCATTGAAGAGAATTTTTTTGTGTGGTTAACCCATAACCGTGATGAATGAAGATCCTAGGATAGATATACCCTGTAATGCTTATGACCAACTGTGATGATGACAGTGTGTGGCCTAGAAAATGGACTTCGATAAAGTGTGGGTTTGAGGACAACCCATAACCATGACAAGTGAAGATATGAGAATATAGATACCCTGTAATGCTTGTGACCAACTGTGATACTAATTTTGTGCAGCCTAGCAAATGGACTTCTATGAAGTGTGGGTTTGTGGATGACCCATAACCATGAAAAAAAAATATCCAAGGATAGAGATACCTTGTAATTCTTGTGATCAACTGTGATACTAATAGTGTGTGGCCTAACAAATGGACTTCAATGACAAGGATTTTGTGCAGTTCACCCATAACCGTGATGTTCACTTTTGATGAAGTAGCAAGTTCCTACATATCTTGGGGTAGGAATGCACGTCTCCGAAGAACCTAAGTTGGATGTTTATATGCTGAAACCAATGAATGTCAAGAAGGCACCTACTAAATTGAGGTGGGAGGGCACATCTCCAAAGATAACCTACTATGAATGTTGCTCCATATTTGAAGTGGGCATAACTCGATCAATATAACTCAAAATATTTATTATAGTCTATTTTTTGAAACAAAATTACATTTTTCATCTTCCCATGTAATTGAAATCCCTACTTGGACACTCTTGAAACTCATATTCACACTGCAACTCCCCTACCATCATAAAAGTTCTGAAAAAAAAAATAGTTTATTTTAAATCAACGATGTCTCCATCATTCGAACTCTGATTCGACAATTTGTTTTTTGAAATTTGGTGATTTTACGAGAGCAAATTAGATCTAAAATTATGAAAAACAACTGCAAAAAAGGATAGGAGAGCCACTGTCCATGAATTTCCATCAGAACAGATTATGCAACATAGCTAATTTTAAAACAATGATATCTCCCTCATCTGGACTCCGATTCGGCTAATTGTGTTTTTTGAATTTGGGTGGTTTTTCGCAAGGAATCCAGATCTGTTATTTAATTTTGTAAAATTTACACGAAAATTTTCAAATTTGATCTGGAAACTCACTGCCCAAAAGAAATTCCTGCAAAAATAAATGCAAAAAAATCTTCCCACTTTTCTCAAGAAAGTTCTATGTGGATTTCGTAGCATGTTCCTGAAGTCTTTTGAATATTGCTGCAAAAATTTGAGACTGAAATATGCATCAAACCCTCATTCCCATGGAATCACAACTTGAATCTGATACCACTGATCTAGATCTTTGGGGCGTGGCCCCAAGATTTGAAAAATTGAAATGCTAGATGAAAAGAGAGGAGAACACACAATAAAAAAAACCACAAAGAAAATTTTTGTATTAAAACAAATAATAACTCTAAATACTACATTGTGGTGGACAATCTGTATATTTACAGAATGCGACTTGTTACTTATAACCTTTTTTTTGTCGCAATACCACAAGTAAATTCCATGGGTGGGTAAATACCATGGGTAAATTCCATGAGTGGATAAATACCATGGGAGGATGAATACCAAGGGTTGATGCCACTTGCAATACCATGGGAAAATACCATGGGTGAATGAATACAATGGGTGGATTCCAACTTACAATATCATGGGTGAATTCCATGGGTGGAAGAATACCATCGGCAGATGCCACTTACAATACAATGGTTAAATTCCATGGGTGAATGAATACTATGTGTGGATGAATAGCATAGGTGGATGCCACTTACAATACCATAGGTAAATTCCATGCGTGAATGAATACTATGGGTGGATGAATACCATGGTATTATTGAGAAACAATGGAAAACCCTAACCATCCAAAAACCTAACCCTAGGAGATTAAACACCAAACTACGAGCCACACAGGGGGAAATTGGTACATCAACTTCCCGAGGTCATAACTTTGCCATACAATCTATGTTTGACGCAAATGAAACCTCATTCGAAAGATCTGCCCAAGGAATACAGCTATTGATAGTGAATATCATGCTAAAAACCCATGTTCTTCACATGTGATTTTCCAAAGAGAAATGTTGTTTAGGGCCTCAAAATGGCTTCAGAAGTTTAGGACCCAAAAAACTGCCAAAAATCATAAATTGTGGTACAATTAAGGAAACTAAGAAAATGAAAGAAACAATGGTGGGGGTCCAAGTGGAATATGCAGGTGATCACTCATGTGTTCCATTTTCAGGTGGGTTTGGATTCAAGCCAAATGATTGAGGTGGATATTGGTGGCCTTTCGCCTCTTGCTTCCCTGAGGGCATATCATCAGGAAAACAAAATTTCTCGCTTTTGGAAATGAGCTTAGTACATTGTTTTATAGTAACCAAACAGATGGTGGTAGGTGGTGTTACCTCTGGTATCATGTACGACTTATTTCCAAAGGAAATAATAACAACGTGAGGGATTGACTCATACATTGCATGTCGCTTCCACAAGTATGGTTGGCCTAATAATACATCACAAACATCAAGAGGAGTAACGCCACATAATAACTCATCCATGAAGGGCTTGATGTTGGATAGAAGGTGGAACTATTAACTGACGTGAAGATCCCTTCCTTTGTGAAACCACCCAATGGTCTACGACTGTGGGTGTGTTTTGGTCGGTAAGTTCAACTACTTCACGACCTCTACTAAATGAGGTTATTTTGGCTTCCGCTATCAATAATGAACTATAGCAAGGAACACTTTACCCACATTTAGGAGTGGAAGATGCGCTCCTCCTCCTCTAGATCTGCAAGTTCCTCCTTCTGGATCTTTGTGGTGGTAATGGTGGCGTTGGTCTCTCAATAATATGCTACCTTTTTTCATTCCCCTTGTTGGGTTTTGACTCAGAGTTGAAACATGCATTTTGTTCAGAAGCCTTCATCTCGACCAGTAGTGACTGCTTGGTCCAACACTCATGTTGTGAGTGGAGCTCTTATGGAACTCACACCACTTTCCCGTGTCCTCCTTCGGCTTCACAATGTTGTTCTTTTCTTGCAACTTTGGTGGGTTTTCCTGGGCCACCACACCTTGGATTTGTCATTTGTTATACAGTTTGGGGGCACCTTTCCCTTGCTTCAGATTCGTAGATCCAACATCTCCCTCTTTCTATTTAAGCTTATTCTTGATCTTGATAGTGTATCGGTACACCGGGCTGAGTGAGAAGATGTCTAAGAACTCCATCTCATCCTAGATGGACTTGTGTAGGAAGCTGTGGTACTTGAGCAAAAAATGTTTCTTAGAATACTTGATACCCAACTTCATGTGAAGGGTATGAAAAACATTGGTAAACTTTGGCACGTCTTGGTTCCTTCCTTGTTGCAGTGTGGTCCACTTTATGTATTTATCCTCATAGCTCTCAAAAGGGTAGTATTGCTCCTTGATGGCATCCCAGAATGAATTCCAAGTGGGTGCAACTAAAAACAGTGAGGGCTTACTTCCATCCTTCTGCTCAAATTAGGTTTCCCACCGGTCCTTGACGTGGGGGTTGACTTTGAGAAGAGAAAAAACAATATTTTCCTAGCTAGAAAAATCATGAACAAAAAAATTCTTCTAGCAAATTTGACCATTTATCTAGGACATCTGCATCTATTTTGTTGTCAAATATGGGAATGTCAAAGTTTACTTCTACCTTAAAAGGAGTGACACCTCCAAAGTGTCTATTGGATGTAGATGTGCCACTAGTGGGCAACATTTGAAGGATCTATGCAAAGTTATCCATCATTGAATTTCTTTGTTTCTCAAGGGCTTCCTCAAGTAATATTATGAATGGATCTCCTGCTTCCTTGTCTTTCTTTTTTCCCCCATGGGTGACCGTTAGGGTTTGTGAGGTTGATCTTGCAAAGGTTCAACGAGATTGAGCACTCACTCCTTATACCCCAACCTCGTTGGGGACATGCAAAAAAGGATCAAAAAAGAGAAGACCACTCTGATACCACTGATCCGAATTTATACAAGAATAGAACAAATTACATATATAAGCATAAAAACAAAGATGTAGTAGAAATAAAACTTCATTTCATTAATATCAAAGAACTAAAATATGCTTACATAAAGAAAGGAAATAAACTAGCTCAGGTAATGGTAGGTTATCTCTAAGAAGAGATGTGGAGTACATGCTTTTGAATTGTGTTACAATAAGGCTTGAAGGCCTATTTATTATTGGGAAACAATGGAAAACCCAAAACACCCAAAAACCTAACCTTAGGAGATGAAATGCCAAACTATGGGCCTCGTTGGGGTAAATTGTTACAACAACTTCCCAGGGTCGTAACTTTGGCATACGATGTTTGTTTGATGCAAACGATACCTCGTTAGAAAGATCTATCTGAGGAATACAATTACTGACAATGAATATTGAATTCAAAACTCATCTGACTCGTTGGTGATTTTCCAAAAAACAACGTCGTTTATGGCCTTAAAACTACTCTAGAAGTTGACAACCTGAAAAACTGCCAAAAATAGTAACTGGTGCTACAATTAAGGAAATTGAAAAACTGAAAGAAACACTGGTGGGGTTCCAAGTGGAATAGGCAAGTGGCCACCAATATCCACTTGGATCATATCATGTTTGGAAACGATTCGAGATATTTATACTCAAGTATAATAATTTCTCTAGTCATTGAATTCTTTGTTCCATTATGTGGAGAGAAATCAATCTACTTCAATGCATGAAAGATATATAGACCTCAAAGTATCTATACTTGACATTAAATTATAAATAAGGAAGTTTTCGTAAATAAATGAATATCAACTCATTAATTATTAGTTTTTTTTGCAACTAATAAAATAATCCAATAATGCTAAAGAAAGGTAAGAGGTTTTTAATAATTTCAAATTACTTCCATTATGTCGGTGTATATTTATGAACCACTAACATCAGCAATCACAAAAATATTCAAAAGAAATGAGCTACCAAACTATCTAATTGTAGCTAATGTATGTGTTAAACAAATGCATGTGCAGAAGTACACATATATGACAATAAGTTTCACTGGTCTATAGTGGGCCCAAAAGGAGATATTTAATTTATAATGATGTTGGGAAAGTAGGTCAGGTGTTTAAACTTGATTATAATGAATTCTCTGGTTGTGGAATTCCTTCTTGGATTACATGGAGAGAAATGAAGCTACTTCAATTGCATCGAAGACAAATATTGACCCTGAAGTCGCTACATTGGATATAAATTCTAAATAATAAAATTGTCATAAATAAATTAATGACATCTCATTAATGATTATATAACCTTTTTGAAACTAATAAACTAGTGCAATTATGGCAAAATACAATAATAGTTTCAAGTTAATTCCATTTTGGAATTGAATAGTTTTTTTGAGTGATATGAAACTCCAAACTAAATGCCACGAAATATCTAATTTTTTTGTGTCATGAAGAAATTTGAAAAATCGTGGATAAACATTCAATGTCATAGTATTATCTTTTCCCCTGCAAGATTTAACATTATTTTTTAGAGGTTGGGGTAGTACAAGCTTTCAAAGGTTCATTATTAACCATAGCATCTATTTCATGTAAGTAATTTTATGCATTTAAAATTTATTACTTTTATTCACTTGTGTGTTTTCTATTAGATGTGGGACATAAGTTAATAAATTGTTGATTCATATTTGACACAACTAAATTATTAAGGAAAAAGAAACATCAGAAAAACAAAAGTAGCACATGATTACCAATTTGATGACTCTATAATTGTTTTCATTATCAATGAATTCATAGACTTAAATCTCGATATATTTTATTTTCAGTCTAAATAACTTTACTTCATCATTAAAACTTCCACATCTCTTTTTATAATGTTCAACAACACATCTATAATTTGTACAAAAGAAAGTAGATAAAACTATAATTTTGACTACTTTGCACAAAGTGGCCCCAAAAACAAATATTTATGTTATAATTATCTTGCAATCCAAGAAAATTGTTTACATTTTCATATGTGAACCATTTAAAACATATATACAAGGAGTTAGATCTTTTAAATAGTACTTGCATAACTTAAGTATGCCACAAGAAATGTTTTGGAAGGTGTACATGAAAGGGTCATCATTATATTTTGTTTTAATGGTAGATGAATAATATAATGACTAATTGTCACTCAAAAAGTACATGTGAATTGTTTTTTAAATCTAAATGTTCTAGTATTTTTCGATTTAATAATAACAAAGATATTTTTTTTTATAAGAAGAAAACCTTAGCCATGTCAGTAATGTAATTGAATCATGCATATCCAATGTTAAAAGGATGTAGTTGTATTGGGTGTTTGTTGACTATCTGTCACAAAAATACCTTCCATGTACCTCGTTGTTTCCTACAAGGAGCATACAAAAAAATGGATCATGTTAGTGCTAAAATGATAACAAATAAAGAAATGAATGTAGTGGAAACAATGCATCATCAAGATTAAACTAAAACTAAAGCAAACAATATGATACAAGCTCATTGAGGAAAAAACACATGAACAAAGGTATTGGAACATGATCCTCTTTATTTATAAGTGGGGGTAGAAGAGCTACAAATAAGATATCAAGACACTTTAAGGAAATTTCTTCAATCTATTTTGCAATGATTAAAAACATTTGTGAATCTTACCAATTATATTATAAAATGTCAACAAGATGAATAGAAAAAAATATAATTAGCAAAATAATGACAATAGAAACATACAATAATAGTATAAATGATGAAATAACACAAGTACATATCATTTTCCATTCTCATCACCTCCATTATCTTCCTTGCTTGGCATGATAGCATTGTTATTCTCAAAAATACTTTTTGATCTAGGGTCACGCCTTAATACGAACCAACAATCCCTATCCAACACATCTGGGTAGAAAACCACTTGGTTGCAGTGTTTTGGGAAAACATAACACTCTCTAGCTTCTTGCCACATATTTCTAGATTTGATAAATATCAGCCCACTATCATGATCTTCCTTTACATTATTTGGATCAAAGGTGTCTCACCACTTGCACCTAAAAATAACACATTGGAATGAAATGAAGTCCACTTGAAAGGTTTTGACAGTGGTGGCTAGCAAAACTAGATTGGTTGAACTCGACCTCCACTCCACATTCTTGTGCCATGCATCCATCATTGGAATCCTCCATGCGAAAATGATGTACATATGCCTACATAGATGGGAACAAATGAACTTATAAAAGAGTGAAAAAATTATAGTGTCATGTGTCTGGTAACCTGAACATAATTAATATATATATATATTAATATATATTTCTATATATATATAATATATATATATATATATATATATATATATAATATATATATATATATATATATTATATATATATATATATATATATATATATATATATATATATATATATATATTATATTATATATATATATATATTGTTATCGGGAAATCCAGTGTCTATGTAAAGCTGCTAGTCCCACTAAGACGGGTAGCTATCTTATAAACAAACAGATTAAAGTTACTTTCATTTTCCTTTACAAGAAGTAGATAGGAGAGGAGCAAAGAATACCAACCTCAATATTTCGCTTGGTTCCTTGCTTGTTCCTTCTCCTCTTTGACAGATCTTTGCCGCTCTTTCCTTGACCACTCCACTTCAAAGAGTACCTATAAATTCAAAGTAGAATAATACCTTCAAAGTGCAGAGATCTACAATCATAAACAATATAGGACCAGATATATATTGACCACACATGCATTTATTATCAGACATACAAGAATGTGGATGAAAACTTGAATAGCTTTATTAATGTAAATATTAGAAGAGAGGATTACAACCCATTGATCTGATCCAGCATCATCCTCCCAGCATGAAAGCCCTTCTTCACCTCATGAAAAGATTAGATCACCCAACACTATGATATTCCACCGGGAAACCAACAGCGCTTCCTTACAAGATACAAGATTCCAGCCTTTGACCTATGGGACGAGGGATCCATATATAGATGATTGCAGGGGGTGAGTCAGCTTTTGGGATTTTGATTAGTGTCCTCTATCTAATAGTTATTGATTCCACTTGGAGATTGATTATCTCTTACTCATCCCTGGGCGGATTCTGAGAGGCA
Organism: Pinus taeda; assembly: GCA_000404065.3. Taxonomy (NCBI): domain Eukaryota; kingdom Viridiplantae; phylum Streptophyta; class Pinopsida; order Pinales; family Pinaceae; genus Pinus; species Pinus taeda. The sequence goes on along the minus strand of APFE031727940.1, from coordinate 63,210 downwards.
AGTGTCACAGGAGAAGCTTCTGGAAGATTCCATGATCATCCACCTTGCAAACTATCTCTACCATTTGTCTACTCTCGTCCATCACACCCTACAGAAGGGCTTTCCAGTATGCATCACACTTTTTGCACTGAGCAGGTGAGATGCATCACACCCTAAGCACCGGGCAATCTGTATGCTCCAGTTTTGACCAGTTCTGAGCAGTTTTCTATGGAGAACTTCTGGGAGATGATGTAATCAGTTCACCTTATTCCTTTAGGGCATGAAACAACACTTTTAGGGACTTAGAATCCATTGGTTTATGGACATATGTGATTGGGTTTGTAGTGCCCAAATATGTCTATAACAGTTGCCCCCTAAAGCATGAGGTTGAAAATTTTTTGATGTTGGGTGAAATGCTTTATCATGAGGATCCGGGGTTTTTGGAACTGGAAGGCAACCTGTAATAAGATACAATACAATACATTATCTTCATAACATTTTCATGATCTAGCCAAGGCGGGCATTCCCATGCTCGTCTTTATAAATTCATTTTCATATACATAGGATAGACAACCGTCTGTGTGGTAGACTGATGATTCTGATAGAGCCATCATCCTTTGATTCGGATGATCATCTGTTCAGCAATGATGCACATTTGATGCCTTTATTTTCCTGAATATATCGTAGCTTGGATGGATGAAACTAGATCCGAGGTCTTCAAACTCATCCAATCTCTACCCGAATTACAAGTCGATCCATGTGAAAAATGTTCTGGAGTCGAACATGGAAAGACACCGCCTGATTACCAGCCAATGATGTAAGCTGTTAATAGGCACGAGAGGAATCATTGATGATGATGAGTACCCTCAAGGTACTACAGTACAATTCACGTGGTGTGAAAATAGGACTTAGCGTTGAACACCACACAAAATCTCTCGATCGAAGTCCATTGATGTAAACTTGTCACCGGAAGTGAGAAACTTGCCATTGAGGCATGCAAGCTTCAAAGTACTAAAAGGGTTGTTCCTGGGTCAACTTCTTAGATAATGAGCTATTTTTGACAAGAAGTGACCCGTCATAGGAAGGCCTTAATGAATCTCACATATACAACACGGAACAAAGCAAATGACTTTGTGGAGTTGAAAATGATCTGATGATACAGGGTTCAGGGTGGTGGTCATGAAAGAATGGAGCATGAAGGTATTGCAACAGGTGAGACATAAGATGGGTTGGTGAATTCTCTGATCAAATTCTCTTGAACATATCAGTGACACTAAAATGGATTGGTAGCATTAACCCCAAAGATGGATGGTCAAATCGACCAATGGTAGTATGACCGGTGAATGGAATAACCCAACCCGACTCAATCATGGTGACGGAGTGAAAGTGTCATGTTCAAGAGAAACTCGCTACCAATAAAGTTTCTTCAAGTTTTCCTCCCAAGTTTCCCCAGTGATTGCTGACTAGTACCTCTTTATTTTTATCAAGCTTGAGGAGGATAACATATGCTTGTTCTATAATTTTCCCTTCGAGTAAATGTGTCACTATGTTTTAATGAGCCTAGCGACAGTGAAACTCGTTCTCGTCTCTATGGACAAGTTTGTCAGTATTGGTTTTAACGAGTTTAACGACAAAGACAACTCGGTCCTTTTTCAATTTTAGAGAGTCTGAAAAGGGATGGAAAGGAAACTCCAGTAATCCTTTTTTTTCATATAATCCCTTAAGTCCGAAAAATTCTAAAATAATACGAAAGGGATGAATTTTCGATAGTTTTAACGAGTCGAACAAAACAAGCACTCGATCTTTTTGTGTAATAATCCCTCAGGTCCTAAAATATTAAAATATAGAGGAGGGATAGCACTTCCGATAGCTTTAACGAGCTGGAGAGGCCAATTTCTCGGCAATCTTTTCATATTTTATGAGTCAAATGAAAAGAGCTTAAAGGAGACTCATTTTTGAGGAACGAGTGATATTTTTGGGTAGCTACTAATTCCAAGCAAGGTTCGGAATTTTCCAATCACAGCAGTGTCACAAGGATGGCTAATAGAATCATTCATCGTAGTTGTTCCTCAAAAGGGTAAACAACCAAATGGAGTTGTATGATCGGCTAAAACAGAGTGGAGGTCATGGCAAGAACACGATCAGGGCTCAAAATCTGATGATAATGCATTCGCAATGGTTATTTACTGGAGGTTGGTTCATTTTTTAATGAGCTTAAACTCTGGGGGAACATTTGCTCATTTCTTAGGTTTAATTTTTAACAATCTTGAAGTTCACATAAAAACTACTCATGGCAGGTTTATTTTTTAACGAGCTTGAACCCTGCGGTAACACTGCTCATGGCCTAGTTTTTTTCTTTTTAATGAGCTTAAGCCATGGGAAAACATATGCTTGGATTTAGTTTCATGTTTACACAAGCTTGAAATGAAAAACTATGCTTGTTATAATTTCGCATGCCCTACCATAATAACGCAAATTGAGGTGCATGCCCCCCAGCTTCATTGCATTCAACACGGTGGTTGGAATGAAGGTTTACCTTCGAGATCTTTGAAAGACTCGACTTGGATTTGGAAAGGGATTTGTTTCATTTTTTAATGAGGTTGACACAGTAAAATAACTATCCTCATAATCCACGGTATTTATAGTATTTGATAGAAAATCAAAAACTAAAGATGATTAAGGTTGCTAGAATAATCTTCCTGGTAATCCAGAAGATGGGAACGATGTTCCCATGGTGCCTCTCCTATCGTCATTGACTGAATGATTCCTTCGTCTGTAGAATGTATATGCAAACAAGGATATGAAGAGATTCCATATTCCTTAGAGCTATCTATCCAAACACTCGATAAGCATTGATTTGGGTTTTCCCCCTAGGACAAGAAAATTGGTTGCTACAATATTTCTAAAATGGCAATGATCCATGCTGTCAAAATATTCAGGAATCTTCTAAATCTAGAATATATCATATTGCAGGTTCCCACCGTGGCCACTTCCGCCAGATTGTTTGGATGCAGTAGGGAAAAAGTACCCATCAATGTACGGTCTTTTAGTAGGCCTACTCTGATATTTTGAAGTGACTGAGAGCTCGCACGGATCATCGAAATGCTTCCCATAACTTGTGAACTATTGGGGAGAAACGTTTGTTGGTCAACAATTGTAATTCCTCCTTACAAATTAAATGAAATCCTTCTTAAGTATGTCAACACAACAACGGCCATAGCATATATCCAGGGTCTTCCCAGTAGGATGTTGTAATCGAGGTTTCCATCGATAGTTTCAACATCAATTTCTATTGTCTTACCCCCTAGTTCGACTTGCAAGTTACTTAAAATCTCTTATGGAGTGTATGTTCATCCATAAAATGCTTTCAACGTTTTTGACGAACACGACAAGGGTGGTGAGCCCAAATTTTTCCAACACCTCATCGACATAATACATGTACATGCTCCCTCATCAATAATCGTTCGATGAACAGTTTTGTTGAGGGCTTTCACTTGAATAAGGAAAGAAAGTTGAGTTGGTAACTAAGGGTCATAACCTTTATGATTAAAGGCCACAATATTGGAATCCGTTGGGTCAATCCCACCTATTACTAATAATAGAGTCTGCTTTTGGGAGGGGCAATTTTGCAGTACCTCAAGTGTCGACATAGCGGATGGTGTTTTGGATAGGTCCACTACTATATTATAATTTTGTGCTGCTCTGGCACAAGGATTAAATGTCGACTTGTGTACTACTTCCTTTGGCAGTTTTATCGTCAGCTTAGGAATGATGGGTGGCACAACTTCGGTAGAAGTTGCTATCAAACTACTAGGTTGATCAGTAGCCTTGTTGTTTGACAGCTATGGATTCCCGTAATATTTATTCTTTGTTGATATCAAAGCATCATTTTGCTGTTTCGAAATGGACAACATGAGCACTTGGGATGGGGAAGCATTGTCACTAGAAACCAGATTGATTCCTGGATTTGGAAACGGATCAGTCAATACCGCTGAGGTTTTTTAATTCTTTAAGAGTTTCCTAAGCTCAACTCTATGTGGATAGTCTTTCGTCTAATGATCCTCATCACATATAAAGCATGGATGATTTGGTTTCCTTTCTCTAGAAGGGTTTGCAGAAGATTTTTCAGGAGACTACTCCTCCTGTTTCTTCCTTTTTCCTTTCTTTTTCTTCTTGCCCCATGGTTGCTTCAGTTCTTTGCCTTTATCAGTTGACACAGTATTTACATCCGAGGCAAGAAGTTCTTAATTTGCATTTTGATTGGAAACTGTACGAGCTTTCTTCGATGTAGCCTTTACGGTTTTCTTGCTAGTTGTACTTATCACACCATCGCCGACATGAGAGTCTTTGTTTGATTTAGGAGGAGGAGGAATCGAAAATTCTGGCCTAAGAACATTAGGTATTTTATCATAGGGTGTGCTAGACTGAGTATAGATCGAGTCTAGATATTGCGCATGAGCAATGATTTTATCTTCAGTGACGACCCCTCCCTTTTCCACATCTTCTGTGATAGAAGGTAACAATGACTTAATAAACCATTCAACTAACAGCTGATCAGGAACATATGTTTTTACCATTCTACGATGATGCCGCCATTCATGGATATGATTAGATATGTGAGTGGTTGTCGTCTGTTTGAAATTGGTAAGAAGCTCTGTTCCTATTTTGTACCTTATTGGTAATTGAAAATGGGTTAAAAAGCTTGTGGCAAGGGTGTTGAAGTTATCAAATGAAGCTCTAGGTAGTTCAATGTACCATTTTTCTACCAGACCAGTTAACATTTGCTGAAAAAGGTGAAGCCTAATTGAATCATCATTGGGAGTGTTGGATGAACACCACAGATGAAAGGTCATCACATGATTCGATGGGTCTTCACCCGGATTTCCATTAAATTTAGGAATATCTTTTGGAAGTTTATGAGGAATCGCTGGCCACCAAGGGGCATAAGCAATTGGATTGTTTGTTAGTCGATTTAGATCCAGTAACTCTAAAGTCGCCATGAAGGACAACTGTTGATTCAGTTTCAGCGAAGCATACCCAGGATAAGATGGTATTGCCTGAGCAGTGGGTCTTTGCATACCAGCATAATGCATTTGATGTTGATAACTTTGGTAAGGTTGATGAGCATAACCATTTTGATATGATTGATGTTGATTGTTTTGAATATATGGCTGCCCATTACTCACAAAGACTTGATTCTCAGATCCTTGGTAAGCTTGTTTTAATTGCAGTTGTTGATATTGCACTAGCAATGGTTGTGAGACCATTTGCTATTGTCCAATACTGGCTATTTGACCAAGATGAGAGGTAATAGTATCTGTTTGAACCTGGGTCACTCCAGTTAGGGAGCTATGAATCAGTGATTGCGGCTGTGTCATTGAGACAGGAGGTTGTTGTATTATGACCTGAGAGACTTGAGGTTGGAATACAACAAAGAACGCTTGTACTTGCGACACTGTCACGATGGCCGGTGTAGTGGGGATATTTGACACAGGTAGGCTTTGTTACATTGAGTATAGAACTCTTGGTTGTTGAGGCAATATTGGCACCCAACCACTGGATGTAATTCTAGCATGACTTGAATTCTGTTGCGAACTCCCATATGGTTGTTCTCCCGGAGGAAGCAATGAAACGGCATACTTCCCCCCATATGATGGCAATCTAGTAATCAAAGGAATGATTGGCCTTTGGGGACCGGACTGCCCAAATTGATACTATTGCAAAGGATCAATTTTTTGAGACTCAGGATAAGAGATTCCGGATATTATTCCGAACAAACAAATGGGAACAAACCATACTGTCAAAACAATCCCTAGATGGACTCCATCTAGTGGTTGAGAGCTAGTTGGGATAGATGGTACACTGACAAACATTATTGGAGTAGCAACAGGTGGTTGTATTGCTGCTACGTCAGATGACACAGTCCTAGATGTTGATGGTTGTTCAAACATATCTAGTCTATCCAAGAGATTTCTTAGTGATTCTACAAGAACATGTGATGAAGGGAGACTAATTTCTGATGAAGAAGGATATAGGGTGATCCCGGCTCCAAAATCCAATGGAGTACTGGATGGAGGATCCTCCACAATCTCTTCTATAGCAATCAATCTAGGTCGGTGAGGCAGACCGTCAAGTCCTTAAAATATTTCTGGTGCCAAAGAAGGTATAGACTCTGCAGTGACAATTGTTGGAGGGGTAATACCTTCCAAATCAGCTGTAGATGGAGTCGATTCAGGAATAGAAGCATTTACTGTTACACTATGATAAGTTATAATGTCCTCTTGTGGCCGCAGAACTTCTTCTGTAAAGGCAGGGGTACCAGAGATGGTTGGAGTAACCGAAGTCCCTGAGGATGTTGGAACGCAAGTTCCAAGCAAACCATGGGACTTTGATCCAGTCAAACAAGTTTGCTCTGTCTGGAATAGTTTCGTTTCCGGAGTCAAATATGGTTGACTTGTTAATCTCCATGAACGACGGGGTTTCGATTGAATTTCTTCCACGATTGCGGATTACTTGATCAACTAAAAATAAAGGGGAAAAAGTGATTCCGAATTTAATCAATTTTAGATGCTTTGACACAACTTGCTTTTTCAATTTTTACCGTAATTTTAGAATACTTTTTATAGTACGACAGTCAATCTTCCTGAATGTTGTGTTCAATGCATTTCGATCAATAGGGCGGGAGACACGGCTTCCTAAGGATAAAGGATATAGCCTATTGTGGTCTCCCAATATATACTCAACAGTACGTGGGAGCACAAGTTCATACTGGCACTTGTTTTCTCAAAGACGAGGAATCACCCAACCTACAATGAAAGTGATAGTTACCAGGATTTATGATGCCATAATACATCTCTAGCGTAGACTTCTAAATGTTGTGCATTAGGTTGCAAAGTGTTTTTATGTTCATTGAATTTATTTTACAGTTGATCTTTCTTAAGAAGTTTTCCGTTCAGGTTCACCATGTGATGTAGATATACAATTGCTAAAATGCAACCTAAGATGATAAACAATTGTTTAATCTTCTTTTTGCAATGAAAATCCTAGCTACTAAGGAAAGAGAAATGGGATTCTTTCAACATAGAGTAGAGAGCACACACTAGATGTATTGTCCTAAATCAAAATCAACAAGCAGTCTAAATGAAAATGCACATGCATGTATTTGTTTTCACTTTCTTAATGTGTGAATGACAAAAAGAATGCTAAGTATAAATCTAAATCATTTCAAGTGACAGTACTAATGATTTTCTTTTCAAAAGACGAAAGGAAGATAATGACGACGCTTTGTGATTTTGAATTGAAAATTTCTTTCAACACTTGTAAAACTATTAATTCAAATGAAATACAATAGTAACAGTGTAATCGACCATCAAGAACGGTAGGATTCTTTTCTTTGACTGAAAATGACACTTCGAAATCAAAAAATGATAGTTTGATTATGCTACTTCTTTGTAAATGAGAACCATAAATGGCGAACAATACATAAAAACATTTACAATTATTTGTACTATGGAGGTTGAATCATGAAAAGGAAGGGAGTTTCCACAGTGGTATACTAATAAAAGACGGTAAAACTCCTGAATAAAGTTCAAGAGAGTGAACAAAAACCAAAATCTGTAGGCAGAAATAGTCTTTTCTAATCATTGCACCTGTAACACACGGAAAGAGCGATGCATCCCACCTACTGCACATAGGAGGTGCGATGCATCCAGATTCCTAAGAGGAGAAGGTACGATGGTCCAGGGATGAGACTTCAACTTGGTTCTTGGTCACATTTTGCAGCTTAGTTCTGTAATTTAGGCTGAGTTAATGATAGTCAGTAAATGCAAGTCACAGGGGCTGATCTAATGAGGCTACTTGAGTCACCACCAAGGCAATTAGAATGTTTACAAATTAATTGCTCAGTTTATAAACAAAACTCGGAGATAGACTGAAGTAGCATTGATCTACTTTGCACTTGCATAGAAAATGCAGTTCAAAGGTTAGCTGGCTTAACTTCAGGCTCCGTTTGTAAGTTTATAAAGCAAGCAAATATAGACAAGCAAACAAGCTATTCGCTCCCCAGTGGAGTCGCCATTTTGTTATCGGGAAATCTAGTGTTTATGCAGGGTTGCTAGTCCCACTAAGACGGGTAGCTATCTTATAAACAAACAGATTAAAGTTACGTTCGTTTTCCTTTACGAGAAGTAGATAGGAGAGGAGCAAAGAATACCAACCTCAATCTTTCGCTCGATTCCTTGCTTGTTCCTTCTCCTCTCTGATAGGTCTTTTTTTCTCTTTCCTTCACAAATCTGCTTCAAAGAGTACCTGTAAAGTCAAAGCAGCATAATACCTTGAAAGTGTAGAGATCTAAAATCATTAACAATATAGGAGCAGATATACATTGACCACACAAATGCATATATTATCAGACATACAAATGTGGAGGAAAACTTGAATAGATTTATTGATGTAAAGATTAGAAGAGAGGATTACAACCCATTGATCTGACCCAGTGTCATCCTCCCAGCATGAAAGCCCTTCTTCACCTCATGAAAAGCTTAGATCACTGAACACTATGATATTCCACCAAGAAACCAACAACACTTCCTTACAAGATAAAAGATTCCAGCCTCCAACCTTTGGGATTAGGGATCCATATATAGATGATTGCAGGGGGGCGAGCTAGCTTCTGGGATTTTGATTAGTGTCCTCTCTCTGATAGTTCTTGATTCCACTTGGAGATTGATGATCTCTTTCTCATCCCTGGGTGAATTCTGAGAGGTAAGTGTCACAGGAGAAGTTTCTGGAAGATTCCATGATCATCCACCTTGCAAACTGTCTATGCCATTTGTCTACTCTCACCCATTTCACCCTACAGAAGGGATTTCCAGTATGAATTTCACATTTTGCACTGAGCACGTGAGATGCATCACACCCTTAGCACTCAGCAATCTGTATGGTCCAGTTTTGACTATTTCTGAGCAGTTTTCTGTGGAGAACTTCTGGGAGATGATGTAATCAACTGACCTTGTTCCTTTAGGGCATGAAACAACACTTTTGGGGACTCATAAGCCCTTGGTTTATGGACATATGTGATTGCACTTGCAGTGCCCAAATATGTCTATAACATACATACATACATACATACAACATACATACATACATACATACATATATATATATTATTATATCTATATATATATATATATATATATATATTATATATATAATATATATATATATATATATAATATATATAGATGTTAATATATATATATAGATGTTAGAATTAAAAGCTGCGGTATAAAGTTAAAATTTTACAAAAAGGAAGTATAATTGGAGAGTTGTTGCACCCAATCCCTATGTAAAGAATGAATTTGTTGATGGTTTCAATTTCTGAATTCATTGATGATCAAATCAAACACACACACACACATACACATATGAGATCAAAATATGAATTAATATGAAGTTTAGTGTGAATAGTTACTGTGTAGTAATTTGACAAATCATAATCCTGTACTTACTCTTTATCATGCACTTTGTTTCATTCATTTCGAGAAGCTCCCCTTCTATTTTTTATTCGTCCCTTTCATGGTCCCAAATCACCACACCTGATGTGTTGTTGTTTTTCTTGATGTAAACTGACATAATAGAAAGACTCGTACAATATATACCACTATGGCATAGACCCCTCGTATTTTCCCCATTCCCGAACAAAACCATTCAATTTTTTCATATACCTCTCTAAAAGAATATCCAATGAAAAGGAACAACCCTAACTAATTTGACCTCATCTACTAGGTGAATTAGAATATGAAGCTACAAGTCCATGAAACTTGTTGAAAACTCCTTCTCATACATACAAAAATCCCAGCTATGTCTTGATGCAACCGTGGAATTCTAGCCATATTTGTCTCCTTTAATGTGATCCAATGTACAAATGAAGACAATTTAGATATGGCACATCGTAGGTCTTGGGGGAAGTCATATTTCACACACCCATGCACGAGCCGAGGAAGAAGACACTACATAGTAAATAGTATATTTTAGAAAAATTAATTATAAAATATCCCATTACATAAAAAAAAAGAACAAAAAAAAAATCATGTTTTTCACATATGTACTCTTAGATGGTTGAAATGGTCATGCAATTTCAACCCCGACAAATGATCTTCCACAATGAAGCAACACTGTAGTGAAGACCCATACAAAGAAGGCACCCTCACAGTCATTATAAGTTCATTTTCCAAAGAAAGTTCATCTTTCTTTAAAATTCATGGGAAATCACCTTCTTTGAAAGACTAAGAGGGATCAACATCTCCTAGTTTCTCGTCTTGGGAAATGTTTTTTTTTCTATATTGAAGAAATAAGATCTCTCCTAATAGAAAATGTGTCAATTTATTTCAATGATATGTTCATCCGAATTGGATCCATAAAGAATAATTAACAGAGCCATGACTGTACCAGGTCGGGACAGACTTCAAAGAATTTAAAACAGCGATCAAAAACACCTCTAAACCAGTGCAATGGCAACCAGCGTGGAACGATGAGGACCTCGATGAAAGTCGCTGACCGAGGACCATGGAGACTACAAGGGAGGCGAAACTAGCCCCAGGAGGCCCGGATTGAGAAACAGAGGGAGTTTTTGATGCACAATTAGCACTTAGCAATTAATTGTGGATCACTGGGTGAAAATCCTCAAATTGGAGAAGCTCTGAGCACTCGGTTGCATGGGATCCATAAAACTATGGGACAAAAGGCTAAGCGCTAAAGGTGAGACTTGCTCCAAAACCAGCGGTATTGAGCAGGGGCATCCATGGGCGGTAAGTAGTTTTTGGTGAAAAAGGAGTGATTCCACTCAGTGCTCAATTCATGGCAAGCAGAGGAGAGAGAAGACCGCCACTCATCATGCGCTAATGGGCAAGCAAGTCCACTGCGCGAAATGAGCGGATGGCATTGGATTTGGGGCTCCACATCTAAAAGCTGAGATCACACCCCCATGGAGGAGATGGAATTGACGAAGGGTTAAGCTGCGATTTAGAAGAACTTGAGGTTCACTTTGACCACCAAGGTGGTGGAAGACTCATTCCATGACGTAACCGAAGAATTGAATTGATGAAGTAGGCTGGCGCAATTTACAAGAGGGCAAGTGGCCACTCCTTATGAGCCTAATGAGGACGCCGAGAACAGGGAACTCGAAGCACAGCTACAAGTAGGCGATCTGAAGAAGGTGGAAGAGGAACTGAACCGCCATGAGCTCCAATGGTTTAAAGCCATGAACAGAGAACATAAAGAACACTGAGCACAAATAGAAATAAGTGAAGACAATAGACAGAGAAGAGAAAAGAACCAGTGAAGCAAAAAGCAGAAAGAAGGAAGAGGGCCAACCTAACCAAAGGCAGCATCGAGCACAAGAGATCTTGAGAGATTCAAGCCATCCCTGAGAGGATCTGTCAGACAAGAGAGGTCAAAGAGCTGGAAAGGAAGAGAGTCTATGTACTCCAGTGGTTTGAGGAACCCAAGTACCACCCTGCCAAGCCAATCTGTTTCAGGAGACTCATATTGAGCTCCTTCATTGTAATTCTATGCTTCAAGACACAATAAAAAGAAGGCCACCACCGAAGCTAGACCAGAGATGTAGCCCTAGAGGATAGGGTGAAATCCTTATTAATTTCTTTTGTTCTTGTGTTTGCTTGCTATATTTCTCTATTTTTTTCCATTTTTAAGTGTCTATGTATTTGCAATCTAATCAATCTATTGCTTAAATAACATAGACACACACCAACATATGAGTCTATAATACCTCTAATTAATAATTCTTAACTGAGGTAACTCATAGGGTGATTATCAGATCAAGTGGTATCAGAGCTTTAGGTTGTAAGGTTAGACAAGCTTGTGTTGGTTTAGCTATTGAATTCTCACTTGATCAAAGCTCAACTGAGGAGAAGGAGAGTTGGTCGAAACTAATCCTGAAATTGGGAGAGTCTATCCTCGGAAGACAATGTCAGAGGAAGGTTCTATGGGGCTAGACCCTCAATTCATAGAGAGTTTCCTAGCTATAAAGTCGATGGTAGAAGAAAGGTATAGGGACTTTAGAAAGCATAAGGATGAAGACTCATCAGGTTCCAAACAAAACAAAGAAGAAGATGATTCTCATTCTCATGACCACTCAAAGGGAAAACGGAAAGAGGAAAGATTTCTCACACCTCCTAATAGCCTTGTGCATAATAAGAAAGCATCTTTGATCAAGCTAGATGTTAACTTTGACTTTCCTATATATGATGGAGAGCTAAATGCTTAAAAGTTGGACGATTGGATTAGACAAATTGATGTGTATTGCAGAGTTCAGAACAACGACTCAGACAAGAGCAAAATTCAGTTGGCAAGTCTACGCCTAGGAGGCATTGCCTTGGTTTGGTGGGAAGGAAAAACCCGAACTGACATGAAAAGACATGGTAACACTATCTCTGTCTAGAGTGATATTGTTTCTGCAATCAAGAAGCAGTTATATCCATTGGCCTACATGCAACAAGCCATGATGAGTTGGTAGACTCTTCGGTAGTTGAAAGGGAAAAGTGTGCAAGGGTACACTCAAGAATTTAGAAAGAGGTCATTGATTCTAGGGATCTCATTAGACTCACCAGAGACTCTTTTGAAGTACATTGGTGGTCTACACAGCTACATGAGGCATACCATCCTCATGTTCAATCACACTAGTATAGATGAGGTATCTATACAAGCTACTCATCTAGAGGGTAGAGGAAAGAATGGAAATCCAAAAGTTGGGGGACCATCCCAACCCACTGCAAGCAAGAGCAAGGAGAAAAGAAAACAGAAGTGGAAAGCAAGGAAGGCTAACACTGCACAGAAATCCAAAGCTTCATGCACTCACTATAAAAAGGATGGGCATGATGATGAGCACTATTGGATTCTACATCTAGAGCTAAGACCTAAGAATTCTGAGGGAAAGAAGAATAAGACTACTACAACTATTCAGAAAGATTTGGGGTCAGACTCGGGAGATGAAACAATCATTGCAGCCACAGGTATAAAAGGTTGTCTACTTTAGAGAATGCTGAAATCAAGAAGCAGTTGCAGGAGATGCTCGAGAAGGGGTTCATCAGGCCTAGCACATCACCATGTGGATCACCAATCGTTTTGGTGAGAAAGAAAGATGGCTCGTGGAGAATGTGCATTGACTACTGAGCACTGAATAAGATTACAATAAAAAATCATTATCCCCTTCCTTGCATAGATAATCTTTTAGATCAATTAAAGGAAGTTGTCTATTTCATCAAGCTGGATTTGCACAGTGGATACCATCAGGTCAAAGTTGTAGAGCAAGATGCATGGAAGACTGCTTTCAAAACAAAGTAGGGATTGTATTAGTGGCTAGTTATGCCTTTTGGCTTGACCAATGCCCCTGCTACTTTCATGAGATTAATGAATGATGTACTCAGGCCTTTTCTTGATGATTTTTTTATTGTGTATCTGGATGACATTCTGATTTTCAGTAAAACATGGGAGGAATACTTAAAGCATGTTAAGTAGACATTATATGTTTTGAAAAGAGATAAACTTTATGTTGAACTCTCAAAATGTGAATTTGGAAAAACATCTCTAAATTATTTGGGTCATATAGTAGGGGGTGGTGAATTGAAAATAGATCCCTCTAAAGTGGTAGTAATCGTAGACTGGCCTAAACCCAAGTCTACTATAGAAGTAAGAAGCTTCCTAGGAGCAACACAATATTGGAGGAAGTTTATCTCTAACTTTCCCTCAATTGTAGCTCCCTTACATGCTTTGATAGGATTGAACAAGGTGTTTCAATTGGGAGGTGAACATTAGAAAGCCTTCGACACCTTGAAAGAAATGATTAATACAACACCTATACTAGCATTTCCTGATCTACAAAGACCATTTGAGATCCAAACAGATGCTAGTGACTATGCCATAGGAGTAATGTTGACACAACATGGTAAACCCATATGTTATCATTCTGAGACTTTTAATCCTACAGTATTTAACTATCCTACATATGATAAAGAATTGTATGCATTAATTCAGAGTGTGAAAAATTGGAAACATTACTTAATGGGCAAAGAGACAGTAATACATACTGATCATCAACCACTTCAATATCTACACTCCCAGACTAAGTTGCAGCAATCAAGACACTATAGATGGATGGGTTTTCTACAACAGTTTCATTTGGTCATCAGATATAAAAAGGGCATACATAACAAAGTTGCAACCATGTTATCTAGACCCATTATAAATGCATCTACTATACTTAAGCATAATTCTATACTACATGAAAGTTACATTGAACAATTGCTCAAGATCTAGACTTTAAAGATGTATATGCAACTTTGAGTCAAGGCTAAAGGGTAGAAGAATTGGATTATCATGTGAAGGACCAACTATTATATCATTGTGGGAAACTCTGCATTCCATAAATAGAGAGAGTAAGGATAATTAGAGAAGCACACACTTCTCTGATATCAGGTCACTTTGGGGTAAGTAAAACAGTTGCTTAGCTGCAAAGATTTTGTTATTAACTGAAAATGAATGAGACAATTTCTAGATATGTAAGAGGGTGTACTATGTGTGCTAAAAGCAAGCCCAGTAATAGAAAAATAGGCTTGTACACTCCATTACTAGTTCCTTCTCACCCTTGGGAAAGTGTTCTCGTGGACTTTGTTGGAGGACTACCTAAATCTAGGAAAGGTCATGATTATCTATATATGGTTGTGGATAGGTTCAGCAAAATGTGGATTTTAATACCTTGTAATAAACAAATTATAGCTGAACAAACTGCAAAATTGTTCTTTGAACATGTATGGGTTCATTTTGGATTACCCACTTCTATTGTATCTGATCGAGACACTCGATTTTTGGGGAATTTTAGTCAAGTCTATGGGAACTAATGGACACCAAACTGAAGAAAAGCACAACTTTTCATCCACAAACCGATGGCCAGACAGAAGTAGTTAACATGACGGTGATCTAGTTACTCAAAGGATATTGCAGTAAACATCCTAAGATTTGGGATGAACATTTGTGTTATGTGCAGCATGCTTACAACAGAGCAAAACAATCTTCTACATAGAGATCTCCTTTTGAAACCTGTTTTTGTTTCAGACCAAGGTCTCCTTTGGATTTTGTCTTTGGTAAATATACCACAGTTGATGGACACAATGATGTGGACAAGGCAACTAGGTTCAATGAACAAATGCGGGAGGTCCACCAGGAAGTACAGGAACAGCTGGAAACGAGCCAAGCCAAATACAAGGCAAGGCATGACAAGCATCAGATGGAGCATAGTTTTCAAGTAAGTGACTAGGTCTAGTTGTATATCAGTAAGGATAGGATGCAGGGTGAAGGTAAAAAGCTAAAGCATATCATGTATGGACCTTTTAAGATACTTGAGAAGGTTCGTGAAAATTCTTTTCACCTTGATCTACTAGCTTACATGCACATCTACTCAGTCGTAAATAAAGATTGCTTGAGATTGTTTGAACCTTCTCTAATTGAGGATCTTGAAGAGCAAAGTTAATTGCCTTCTATTGATGACTTGCTACCTGAATATTTGAATGGATTGTAGGAGGACAAAGTCTTGGAGTGGAAGGTGAGGACAATGCGTAGAGGAGATGTCGAGTACCTTAGAATTGAACTCAAAGGTTTGAAACCGAGCACTGCAAAATGGATTGAGATTGGACAAGCGAGACAAGCAGTACCCTCACTTAGTCGATGCTTGAAGGAAAACCAAATTTTGGTGGTTCAAAAGCTTTTTAGTGGGAAGGCTGTGATCCGAACTGGATCCATAAAGAATGATTAATAGAGCCATGGTTGTACCAGGTCGGGGCAGACTTCAAAGATTTTAAAACAACGATAAAAAACACCTCTAAACTAGTGGCAATGGTATCCAGCATGGAACGACGAGGACCTTGGTCAAATCATGCTGACTGAGGCCCATAGAGACTGCGCAAGAGGTGAAACTAGCCCCTAGGAGGTCCAAATCGGGAAACAGAGGGAGTTTTTGATGCACTATTAGTGCCTAGCACTTAGCACTAATCGCACATCGTTGGGCGAAAATCCGTAAATTTCATGGGAGCTAGAAAACGATGGGACAAAATGCTAGTCACTAAAGGTGGGACCCGCTCCAAAACCGGTGGCATTGATTGGGGGCATCCATGGGAGGTAAGTAGTTTTGGTGAAAAAGGAGCAATTCCACTCAGTGCCTGACGCATGGCAAGCAGAGGAGAGAGAAAATCGCTGCTCATCATACACTAATGGATGAGCAAGTCCATCGTGCGAAATGAGCAGATGGCGTTGGATCTGGGGGCTCCAGATCTAACGACTGAGATCGCGCTCGATGGAGCAGACAAAATTGACGGAGGGTTAAGATGTGATTTAGAAGAGCTTGAGGTCCACTTTGACTGCTAAGGTGACGAAAGACTCATTCTATGATGTAACCAAAGAATTGAACCAACGAAGTAGGCTAGCGCAGTTTGCGGGAGGACAAGTGGCCACTCCCTGTGGGCCCGATGAGGATGCTGAGAATAGGGAACTCCAAGAACAACTGCAGGCAGACAATCCGATGAAGGTGGAAGAGGAACTGAACCTCCATGAGCTTGAATGGGTTAAAGCCATGAACACAGAAAAAAAAGGACACCAAGGATGGAGAGAAAGAAGCGAAGACAGAAGACAAAGAAGAGAAAAGAACCAGTGAAGCAAAAAGCGGAAAGAAGGTAGAGGGCCGAGCTGACCAAAAGCAGTATCGAGCACCAAAGAGCTTGAGAGAGTCAAGCCATACCTAAGAGGATCTATCAAACCAGAGAGGTCAAAGAGCTAGCAAGGAAGAGAGTCTGTACTCCAATGGTTTGGGGAACCCAAGTACCACCCTGCCAAGCCTATCTGTTTCAAGAGACTCATATTGAGCTCCTTCATTGTAATTCTTTACTTCAAGACACAATAAAAAGAAGGCCACCACTGAAGCTAGACCAAAGATGTAGCCCTGGAGGATAGGGTGAACTCCTTATTAATTTCTTTTTTTCTTGTGTTTGTTTGCTATATTTCTCTGCTATTTTTTGTTGTTAAGTGTCTATATATTTTCAATTTGATCGATCCGTTGCTTAAATAACAAAGACACACACCAACATATGAGTCTGTAATACCTCCAATTAATAATTCTTAACTGAGGTCACTCATAGAGTGATTATCAGATCATATTTTCCTCCATAAATAAGATGAGACATTTTTAAATATATGCATGGGATCTAGTAAGTGGGAAATATGAAGATTCTCCCAAAATAAGAGTTCATAAAAAACAAATATACTTTTCATTCCAATGAGAAATTTATTAACATAGGTGTCAAAGAATTTTGGATCATCGAACATATGCTCCCCATTTGAATTGAAAATTTCTACAAACTCCTTCTCCTTCTCTCTCTCACATATGCTATAAACCATTCAACTAGTGTAATTATTGCAGGTCTTTGGGTTCTCTCTAGTTTACCATTTAAACTAGATGTTTCTCTTATATAAAGGTTTTCTTCTAGGAGGAATACTTTGTATTGGTCATACTCTGGATTTCGTAGGTGATCGGACCACCTAGCCTTTAAATAATATCCACAACATTTACATCCATGATACCGTTTTGTTACAAGACCTTTGAAATTGTTTTAGATAAGTTGACACGTTAGCGACCATGAAGATCTAGAAAATTACACAAAATTAAATTATTATGTGAAACAATATTATTACTAAACAAATCAATAAGAATGTAATTTACCATAGTAAACTCCTAAGTTTGGATAATCATGTATGGTATAACCACATATAACATATAACATAAAACTCCTCTCTATAACAATGGGTCTTGATACATCGTACACATGTATCCATTCCCATATTTCTTTCAATTCATCTATCAATGGTTGTAAGCAGACATCCATATTCTTCATGTTTCTTCTACCAGGTACTATGAGAGCCAACATAAGATGTTCATTCTTCACGGACAACCATGGGGGGTTATTGTTATTAATCACTACTACAATCCAAGTAAAATTGTTGGTGTTTTGGAGGGAATATGGGTTGATGCCATCAATGGCTATGATGATGTTGTAGCGGCTACAACCATCCTCCTAAATCTTGGCTAGCATGCAAATTTTAGATCCTACCTTGGATCCTATGATTGATCATCCTTGTCACTTATTGGTTGATATAGGTGGCTCTAGAGACACAAACAGGACAAAGATGACTAATGGAAGCTCAAAAATCAAAGTGATCAAAATGATTTTGAATTAGGGCCATAATGAAGATCTCATCATATTGATCACGGTGATATGAATGGTTCATCAGATTGAGCCTGTATGTGAAAGTTAGAAGCAGTCAAAGGTCAGTTGAATTTTTAATGACTCGGTAGGCTTGAGGAGGCCACAATTTGGACAGAACTCAAACATCGGATTCCAGCCAACTTGGGCCAGATTCTGGATGAATTTGTGGCCCATTAATTTGCCTCCTTCAGTCCTTTTTCAAATTTTTAAAAATGACCATCTTTTTTAGAAAAAAAATATAATGTGGTGGTGGGCCACCACCCCTGTCACCCCCAATCACATATAACACCAATTTGTTTTTTGGAAGGATTGACGAAAATGACCTTGCCGGTCCAACCACGCCCACCATAAAACATTATATACATATAAATGGGGTGGGCATGGGCCACCTCCGGTGGACTTGGCCCACATCTTGAAACACCGCATATAAAAACAAAAACCAAGGGTGGAGGGGCTCGATCCCACTCACCTAGTACTGTTGGCTCACCTCCCAGGCACCCTCACACCCACGCAACCACCCATGTGATATTGCCCCATTAAAACGATGTAACGCCAATTACAACTACCACAGTCAACAACATTGCGTCAATGGATACAGAGGTATGGGGCGGGCTTCCCAATGCAGACCTGGCCCCCCATTCAAACTTAGTGTGATTAAACAAAAAGAAAACAATAATATGATAGAAATATAGGGGTGGGATTTGATCCCCTAACACTTCCTCAAACATTTACCTCATTTATAACTATGCCAAACTACTTTCTTGTTAAATCTACTCGAGCATTTTATATAAACGTTCATTTTCACCAGTGCACCCAAGACATGGAGGAACTAGGATAGGGCACAAAAAATGAGGCAAAATATTTTTTTACTAATTTTTAATGCAGGTGGAACCATGATTGAGCAAGATTTCTAGGAGGGTGAAATTTTCGCAGTGTCCAAGTTGGACAAACTTTATGTCCTTATTAAACCTCTTGGCGACACGAACCCGATGGTGCAGTTAATTTCATGATCTGAGCAGTCGATTTTTGTAGGACCCAGAGGAGGGAATCTTTAAGGAATCTAGGGGAATCTAAAAGATTCCTTAAGTCTCAAATTTCCACTTTCTCAGAATTCAGAAATTTCATAGTTGATTTTTCACTATTCGAAGTCACAAATCTAATGGTGCATTTAGATTTTCCATTTTCTCATTTCATTTTTTGGCCACTTTTCAAAGTGGAGTGTCGGTGTCAGCATTCATGAGTGAGTACTCCTTTCCATGCGATTCAATTCTACGAGATTGATGGTCTGAATAGCTTCTGCAGTTTGACATCCACTTCTTTAGATGGCCCCTGGATGTGAGGTATATGCAGCCTATTCATGTACTTCTTTTGCTATGCATTGTGCTGCATAGATCCCTATTTGATGTTTGATGAGGGATCTTGTTTCTTACTCATTTTCATGATTCCTACTTGATGTGATGCGGAATCATATGCGTGATGTACTTCTTGTCATGATTCGTCATGTTGTGTTTTGAGATCCCTTTATTGTATGTTGATGGGATACTCATGTTATCGTCATGTATTTTTGCATTAAGATCCCTTGTATGCCATGCTAGTGGGATGCTCATGATAATATTGCATGAGCTTCAGTCATAATGTTAGGAGTCCTTTTTGGATGAGAGTTCCTACATTGAAACATCTCTTGGAGCCACTCCTGCGTGAGGGCATTTTTCCTTGTATGATAACGACATCACGTCTTATGTACATCATCACTATTGATAGCACTTAATGCAGTAGCCTACACCATCTCTACACTAAGGCTTAGAGACGTAGTTCCTCCTGGACAAACTACATTATCAATGGCTTATGTTTTCATATGTTGATGATTGTCATGTTCCTCTTCTTTACATCATGCACATGTATTCATTTATGTTCTTTTAAAAATGCAATTTAACACATCATGAAAGTAAAAGGTCTTGGAAGGGTCCGTTTTCACACCCGGACCTGGATCAAGTGGTACCATAGCAGTCTTTGCGTGGATGTGAATTACAATGTGAATAATGGAATGTGTAGTGACTTAGGATGAAAAAGCGATGTATGAAACGATGATCAAAATTTCCAAAAGGGTGGAAATACTCTATGAAACTCTATAGAAAAGGATAGAGGAAAAGGAGCGATTACAACTTCAGTTTCAAGCCACAGAAGAGGTCCTGGAAGAAATGAAGCACAACATACATAATCTTGAAACAAAGAACATTGAATTGAAGATGCATCTACATGAAGAGAAAGAGGAGAAACATAGTTTGGTACGACAGCTACAAGCAAAGGACAAGGCCTTGGAAAATCTACAACATGACCCATGTGAGGTAAAACATAGTTCTCCATATTCATGTATGTTTCCTTATGACAATTTTGCTATTTTTGAAAATCATACCACAGGAATTGGCTCCAAACTATTGAAGAGAATGGGGTATGAAGGGAAAGCCTTAGGCATTAATGGCCAAGGCATTGTCAACCCCATCAAAGTAGAATAATTACAAGTTCAAGCAAGACTTGGGTATGTCAGAAAGGAAGATGGGGAACACGTTGAGACATCTAGCAAACCACCAAAAACAGATGATGAGAAGCCCTCATTAGTTCTTTCCAAATCGACAGAGGAGGTAAAAGATGTTGATTTCCTTCTAGTTTCGTCTTCACATAGTATGATTTATGTTGGAGATTTGGAGATCCCAATTACAAGGGAAAACATGAGGCTCCTTACAAGGATGAGGCACGAGAGGGAAGAATAACTTGGTGTTAATAACCAAGGTATAAATCAACCATTCGAGGTTATGCAGAGACCTCAATTTGTAGGCTTGAAATACACTAAAGGAGAATATTTGAAGGTGTTAGATTTGTTCGAGGCATCGTCGAAATAATCGAGGAAAAAGAATGATGGGAAAACATCTCCATCATCCCATGGTTGTATCCATTATAGGAAGAGAGATGAGGCAAGCTCTCATCACCATACTTACACCAGAGAAAACAAGTAAAGGTATAGCCACTTTTGACATTCGAATGTTCATTTTGATTATAATCATGTTGATAATGATGAACGTAAATCATGGCATCGAAAAACATGTATCCTTTGTCGATTACATAACCATACATTTTCTAAGTGTTCGAAAAGAATGGCAACGTACAAAAGGATGAGGTGTGAAAGACCCTCTCAACAGTATGTAAAAAACATGTTAACAGATTTGGTCGAAGAAGATGTATTGCAATCATTGTGACAAAAATGGCCATCAAAGAGCATATTGTTGGAGTTTCTATCGATAGCATCACCTTAAAGACAAAGCGTCGATGCATGAACTAGGTGAAGTAGTTGTTTGACAAGAAAAACCGTCGCAATGAGGCAACCCATTCACATTGATAAGTGAAAATTGGTTTCTAGATATGTTAGCATTTCATGGTCGTACTTTTGTAAATCATCTCTTTCATTTTAAAATGTAAAAGTGATGATGTGTTTTCCATACCCTATTTAGCAACAATGATGTCTAGTCTCATTTTGAGTTGCATATTGAACTGCCAAAGTGATGTCGTGTTTCCATCACTTGTCAAAGAAATAGTGTTTGGCCTTAAGTTTGTAAATAATGTGTTGCAGTGATGATGTGTCTTCCATCACTTGTTGAAGCAACAATGCTATGATGGCCCTGTGTTTGTCACTGGGGTAGTGTCCATCTTGATGTAAACTTGGACACTGAGTATGTGTTATAAACTCGAGGAAAGTGTGTGACGCTTGGGTCATTAGTTGGTCATGAAATTGAAGCATGTAATTTGCAAAACAATGTACTACAATTTGTAGAGGTTGGAGGTGTCGTCTCATCACTTAAGGCTCCGAAGAACAAAGCTGAAGGAGATGGAAGAGAGAACTTTCAAGACGCTTGTGATGTAGAAAAGGTACGTAAAATTTGCAGATTGTTTTTCATGATTTTGGAGGGCCAAAAGATCATCAGTGGGGAGGATTGATCCAAGTGGTTCCAGAGACACACAGGACAAATAGGGCTAATGGAAGCTCAAAAATAAAAGTGATCAGAATGATTTTGAACCAGAACCAGAGCGAAGATCTCGTCATCCTGATCGTGGTGATGTGAACGGTTTGTCAAACTGAGTCTGTATGAAAAATTTAAAAGTAGTAAAAGGTTGGTTAACTTTTTGCTAATTGGGCAATCTTAAAGAGGCCACAATTTGGACAGAACCTGGCCACAAGATTTCAGACAACCTGGGCCAGATTCTGGGCAAATTTGTGGCCCAGTTAATTTGCCTCCTTCGATCCTTTTTGAAAATTTTTAAAAATGACTATGTTTTTTTTTTTAACTAAAATTAGAAAAATATATATAATGTGGTGGCAAGCCACCACCCCTGCCACCCCCAATCATATATAACACCAATTTGTTTTTGGGAAGGACCGACGGCCATGACCCCGTTGGTCCAACCGCACCCACCATAAAACATTATACACATATAAATGGGGTGGGCACAGGCCACCACATATACAAACAAAAGCCGAGGGTGGCGGGGTTCGAACCTACCTGGCCAATATGGCCGGACCACCTCCCGGCTACCCTCACACCCATGCAACCACCCATGTGATACGACCCCATTAAAATGATGTAACACCAATTGCAATGACCACGGTCAACAACACCGTGCCAATGGATACAGAGGGATGCGGCGGGCTACGCAGTGCGGACCTGACCCCCTATTCAAACTTAGTGCAGTTAAAAGAAAAATGAAATAATATGTTAAAAATGCAGCAACAGGATTTGATCCCCCAACCCCTCCTCAACCATTTGCCTCATTTACCACTATGCCAAACTACTTTCTTTTTAAATTTGCCTAGGGATTTTATATAAACATTCATTTTCACCAGTGTGGCTAGGAGATGGAGGAACCAAGAGTATGCATGGAAAACAAGGTAGAATAATATTTTATTAGTTTTTAATGCAGGTGGAACCATACTGAGCAAGATTTCCAAGAGGGTGAAATTTTTGCATTGTCCAAATTGGACAAAATTTATATCAATCTTACACCTCTCGACAACACGAAGTCGATGGCATAGTCAGTTTCCTGATATGAGTAGATGATTTGCAAAGGACCTAGAGGAGGGAATCTTTGAGGAATCTAGGGGAATTTAAAAGATTCCTAAGCCCTAGATTTTACTTTCTCATAATTCAGAAATATGATAGTCAATTTTGCACTATTCGACACCACAAATCTAATGGTGCATTCATATTTTCCATTTTCTCATTCCATTTTTTGGCCACTTCTCAAAGTGAAGTGTCAGTGTCAGCATTCATGAGTGAGTAGTCCTTTCCATGTGATTCGACGCCATGAGATTGATGGTTCGAACAACTTCAGTAGTTTGACATATGCTTCTTCAGATGGTCCCTAGATGTGAGGTATATGCAGTGTATTCATGTATTTCTTTTGCTATGCACTATGCTTCACAGATCCATGTTTGATGTTTGATGAGGGATCTTGTTTCTTACTCATTTTCATGATTCTTGCTTGATGTGATGTCGAATCATATGTGTGATTTACTTGTCATGATTTGTCATGTTGTGTTTTGAGATCTCTTTCTTGTATGTTGATGGGATACTCATGTTTTCATCATGTATGTTTGCATTCAGATCACTTGTATTCCATTTTGGTGGGACTCTCATGATCATCATGCATGAGTTTAGGTCATACTAATAGGATTCATTTTTGGATGAGAGTTCTTGTAGCACAACCTCTCTTGTTGCCACTCCTACGTGAGGGCATTTTTCCTTGTATGATAACGAAATCAACTCTGATGTACATCATCACTATTGACAACACTTAAAGAAATGGCCTAGAACATCTTGACATAGGGGCCTAGAGATGTAGTCCCTCCTAGACGAACTCCATTATCAATGACTTATCTTTTCATGTGTTGATGATTGTTATGTTCCTCTTCTTTACAACATGCAAATGTATTCATTTATGTTCTTTTAAAAATGCAATTTAACACATCACAAAAGTAAAAGTTCTTGGAAGGGTCCTTTGTCACACCTAGACCTAGATCGTTGGTAAGCTAATGATTTCAAGCTCCCCTCCTTGATCTTAAGAGTTATCAATGTTCGCATCTTTATGCAACACGTGTCATCTTTAGGCATAACGATTATTGTTTGTTATGCAAAGGGAATGTTTTTTTTCTTCAAGGGAAATCATGTGCACATGAGTGGTTCTCATCACATAGACATGTTTCACACTCACTTCACACACTATTGTCAAGAAGGTTTTTGCATAAAGAAAAGTATGTCTTATGAATTTTGGATGGTCTACGTTGTGTCACTAAGTTTCCAGGTGCGATGACAATAACGTCCTATCAATTTTTACACATGTTTCAATGATATCACACCTAGCCATTTTCTCGAGCAACCTAGCCTCATCTAGCTTCCCAAAATTGTATGCTTTGCTTCTGCAATCATCGAGATTCCTCCCTTGCCTACTAAAACCCTGTAATGTGTAGAGACACCAACCTCCCTTTCCTGCTGAAACCCCACATCCCACAGAGACACCAACCTCCCTTTCCTGCTGAAACCATGCAGCCTGCAGAGACCCCAACCAAAACTTCCCTCTAAAAATGTGCAAACCAATCAGGCAGTCAACACTTCTCTCTAGAAATGCACAGGGTAGTCTAGTTGCACTGAACTCCAAAATTGCACAGAGGTATCGTCTGAGGACGCCCATCCCATAGCAGTGTCCTATGCCTCAAAGCTGCATAATGTTCTCCAAGCTACCCTATCTATCTTGCCTGCCAAAACTATGTAGACATGCCTCCTAGGGCCTCCTTCCAGCAATAGCCACTGTCTGCTAAAATTGTGCAGATATACCTCTCAGTGACTTCAGGAAAATCTCACATGCTGAAATTGCTTCTAAGGAGTTGAAGAGAAGGACCGAGGAACCAAGTAATAGAAAATATCAGGGCCACATGCAAACTTTGTTAGATGCTTCATCATCTTGAGGGTAAGTATGGTAAGTATAGAACACCTTTTGAAGTACACCTCTTATTTGAGTTTACAAGACAGCTTATCATTGCCATTTTATCTTGTCCTTAGTAACATGCATGTGCGAAAACATGAAAGTCATTTTATGTGTTTCTTCTACACATCTTGCTTCCTTTTCACTTGTTTTACCAACTATCGTCTTCAACATGTTGATTTTTATGTCATACTTGAAACCTAATTCTAGTGATGTTGAAGGTTGTGTTTGAGTTGTGCTCGCTATGTAAACATCTGTCACACTCACACACGATGTTGTAAGCACTATCGCATAAGTTTCATCATGGTTGTCTGAATGTCTATCTCGAGTCTCACGCTTGTCAATCACATGCGTCGGTCAACCAAATTGATTGTATGTTGTCTTGATGGTTCGAGGTATCTTGTCATTGAGTCATGTTGAGTGTCTATTCGCAAGGTCATGTATGCATAGGTTCAATCACTCACACACTTAGTCATTTTGTTGAAACCTTTTCGACTAGATCACCCTCCAATAGTTGGACCTACGTTGAGCTACAATGCGCAATCTCAGCCCTGAGTGATCATGTACTACTACCCAAAATTGCATAGAGCTTGAGGCTACCTCCCAGTCAGATTTCACTATGCAATCTTGGAATAAACTTGACTATCTATCACCCAAAATAAAATAGATTTTGCTTAGCAAGCCATCTCAGTCTGTGCTTCCCATAAGAAAATCTATCAATCCTCCCACTAGTCAATCAAAGAGTTTGACTAGGCAGTGACCACGGGCTTCACTTCTCCAAAAAATTGCACAGAAGCTTCTAGCATGCTTGCTTTTGATAACTGAAAAAATTGCACAGACATGCCCAACAGAATCTTGTTGCTTGTAACTACAATGTACTAAACAATTGCCCAGTTCTGTAAGCCATCCAGTCTGTTGCTCCTCCTAAAAGCTGCGCACTTTTCATGGGCTTCCTCCCAGCTTCCCAAAATCCCACTTGGGCCAAAAAATGCACAAGGATGTCCTAAAGGATAGCCTCCCAGATCTGTATAGTTTTCGTCAGTAGACTCCCACAACCCACTGCTAGCCTCCGAAGAGAATCTACGTAGTTTTCAGTGCAGTGTCCCCCTTCTACCCACATTGTATCCCTGGAGAAATGGCACAAATCTACCCTCCAGCCAAGACAACTCCCATAGAAAGTCACTGCTGACCTGAAATTCCCATCTCAACTTCTTAGTGACCTCTACATGATTTTCATTGACAGTTCCTTGGATCCCTCATCCTAACCTGAAATGTGCTATGCGCAGTCTCAGAGCTTTGTCCTCTCTCCTGGACACCTGCACTCGAAAGAGAAATATGATGCATCATGGTAGACTATGTGATTTCTAGATTCAATGTCGTCTTGTCATGAGTGATTCTAGATAAAGGTACATGGAAGAGACATGGTGGGACGATGAACGGGATGAATAAGGACCAAATGCTAGGAGACTTGTTCACGAATGGATGAACACATGAAGCATATCAAGTAGCAAGCGAAGGAGACACGTGCACATGCATGAACTATCAAGCAAATACCAAGATCGTTGGAGACTTCACACACCTTTCTATACAAAGGTGAAGCTATGATACACCAAGAGCACACTCATCACTCAGCAACATTGTAGCTCGACATGGACACCACCATAAGCATGAACATATGAGCACTGCCATGTCGAGTCATGTCATGAGTCATCTCAGCCACATCACTACTATGGGCCATACTATTCTAATCAATGTAATGTAATGTGGAAGTCCAGGAGAGCCACATGTAAAGTTGAAGAGTCATTTAATTCAAACAGTTATGAGGGAATTTGAACATGCACAAGAGCTAGTTTCACCCCTAGATATATATACCTCTCATTTGTACATGCAAAATACTTTTCACCTTGGCTCCTCCCACATAGCCTTGAGAGTTTGTAATGTTTCTTTGAGGAGAGAGCGGTGGTTCCAATGCTCCTCTATCAGGGCTAGCGTTGTAATGGTGTACGAATGTGTCTTGGAACTTTGTCTTAATTCAAAAGCCAGTTACAAGGCCAACATGTTTTCACACATGTATTGTATTCGTTTGTAAGAATATTCTTTGGATGCTTGTAATGCATGTTTCTTTAACCTGTATCAAGGAAATTTAACTATTTCAGTTGTTTTAGTACATACACTATTGGAAATGTGTTGTATCATTTTTAATATTATCTCACCCGTGTGGCCTATCCCGATGGACACTCGACATGTTCATTCTTGTAAACTTTTTATAATGCCCGTCACACTCATGTGGACTATTCTGTTGGGTGTAATACGTGTTATTTGTTCACCTTGTGTTTGTGACTGTCGCATCCATTGGGACTACTATGCCCTAAGCTACACTTGTCTTGTTGTGATGTGTGTCTCTAGCAGAGTTGGGACTATTCCCTTTCAACTTGAGACCCACTTCGAACATCTCCCTTTGCAATGAAATAACTTTAACGCAAGCGACAATAAGCACTCACCAGGCACGTCAATCTCATTGTTCAAAGACAAAGTAAACCACTCTCATGTGCTGACAAACAAGAGCTAAGGGAAATCTTTAAGGTAATGGAAATTAGGCCATCATACCGGATGGGACAACTACACCAAACGATGTGAGGTCTAGTTGGGACTTCATACCAGGGAGATCCCCTGAATGTTGGTGGGTCTAGCACTATCAACATTTCTAGTGCTAGAAGGAGGGCCAGATGACAAGTTGAGTCCTCACAATATGTTTAGAATCTCCACATATTTATCATGACTAAACACATAATTTCTCTTCCTGAGTGCATGTCTTATGGAAACGACCTTGAAATCTTGGAAGAGCTCTAGAATAACCTATCGTGTAAAACATATGATGGTGGAGGCGAATTAGCCTTGGTTAGGCACGTTGTTTGGATTGTAGGCTCCTGCGAAAGGCATGAAATCTTTGAATATTACATGACTTTCACGTTGTTCACATACACGGTTCGAGGGCACCCACCACATTGGTATGACATGCTACCCTAAAATTATATTCATTCTTTCCATCTTTTGATCGCAGGGATAGATCATGATTTCAATCGTTTTGACCATAAAGCACTCAATAAAGAAATTCTAAAATTACATAAAGCACCTGATGAATCTGTTGAACAATT
Source organism: Pinus taeda (assembly GCA_000404065.3). Lineage (NCBI taxonomy): Eukaryota > Viridiplantae > Streptophyta > Pinopsida > Pinales > Pinaceae > Pinus > Pinus taeda. Next base: position 34,724 of record APFE031727940.1, on the reverse strand, counting down.
CTACATGCACTTTCATAATCTTACATATCGATTTCCTGAAGATGAAATTAATTGGGAATTCCTCAATAGAATATTTAACTATCTTATTTACATATCTGCAAATCTGTAATTATTAGAATCATTCAAACCCCGCTCAGCATAATTCGGTGATGGAGTTACACAATCTCAAATGGACATAGTTGTTTCCACAAGTGACTGTCCACCTTCCCCTCATAAGAAAACTCCACCACCGTAGAGTGATGTGGGAGAGCGTGTACACACATATGTTGAACTGTCACATCCTTCCACCCCACGTGCTCTTAATATTTGCACTGATTTGTCTCAGAAGCCTATTGGTTGTCATGTGGACTTCTTACCTCAACCTTTGTCCCCACGTTCTACTAATCCTCTTGATTATACTGTCTTGTGTTCTTCCATTCCAAACTCCACACTTGTTGTGAATGAGGATCAAGTTTTCTAAGGAGTCGATGTTTTGCAACAAACCTATGTTATCATTCATGATGAGTGTGTGCGGGAATATAAAAAATAACCTATGGTGAAGGATGACTCCCTTCCATCCATGCCTCATCCACTCTATCCTGACATCCCTTGTGATCCTCCCACTTTTGATCCTCCGAGTGAAAATTTATTTCTGGATGTTTCTACTTCCGATCATTCATAGGACACACCAGATGTCACTCTGTCATTACATTGCAGAGAGGATACATCTTCCTCTGAAAATACGTCCCATCTATCATCAATAATTTCTAAAAATACAAAGGATGAACATCATTGATTCCTATCTACCCCTCTACAAGATTCATCAAATCATGAGGATTCTGACAAACATCCAAAATTTTATGATCGTGGTTGTTGTGATCTTTGTACTTCTTCATTTGATCATGATGTTGATTAACTCACTGCTAATTTGTCTAAGCCACTACTCTCTGATGATCTACCTATTGATGGAGTGGAAACCCTGAAGGATGTTGAGGCACTTCAGCCTGAGTTGACAGTTATGTTAGGCCCTCATTGTCCTGAGGTTAGTTCCACTTTCAATAAAAAAAAATTCAAAACAAGCAAGGCCCCTCACCACTCTCTACCTCACATTGAAGATCAACCAAACACCCATCTTTCACTTCCTCCACTCGAATCACATGATGTGTCGATGAAGAAGGCAAAGCCCCTTCCACATCCTGTGGAGATAGCATTTTCCTATGGGTTGATGAAGAAGATAAGGTCCCTTCCACATCCTATGGAGCAAACACTTGCCTAGCAGCTGCAAACAATTTCCTTATACCTCTTTGATATGTCAAGTATATTGGCACCTCAACAATTTTTGTCTCCTTGGTTTCTTCTCCTATTTCCACATGACTAGAAGGCCCACTTGTTTCTTGAACCATGGATGAAGGAATTTGGGGTCCCCTAAACATGTCATGAGCAATGAAAGTTTCCCAAGGGATGTTGAGGAGACTAAGATGGTGAAGAACAATAATATTGATTAGGGAGTAGTGATAGATTTTGTTCATCTGCTAAGGGTATGGCTTATTCTGCACAAGGTAAGCCATCTTATCAATGTTTCTAAACAAAAAGTATGGGAGGTTCAACATTTTCACCCTTGTAAAGTGCATGAGGAGCCTGATATGGTAAGTTTACAACCTGGAAAATCTACCCTTACAAGTGAAATATTTGATGATGACCCTCATCAAGGGGACATACCTATTCAATAGAAATTTTAAAAGGGAAAGCCTCTTCAGGCTCATAATAATTCTCATCAAGGTCCTGAGCCTTATACCATTTCTCACCAACATTAGGAATCCCGGTGGCCTCTTAAATGAGTGATGGTGACATTGTGAAAGTCACCCTAGCAAGAGTCACTTCATTGTTGTGCAAGTGGGCTACAAAAAGTCTAGCTAGTTCATGGTGAAATTGGACTCTCTCCACTAGTTCAAAAAATTCATAACATTCAAGTTGTCTAAAACATGAAACTGTCAATGGAGAGGCTTGTACTTCTCTTAAGTTAGTTGGCTCTTCTCTTGTGATCTTGCCTCATGAGGTTTTCAATGTTGGCTGTTTCTCTCTGCTGAACTCTCACTTGATGTATTCTCCTCATCATAATCATAATCTCCTCTATCCATGTTAACCAACTTTTTAGTTGCACAAACTTAGACAATGAAGATGGGAATGAGTGGGATGCTTTAGGGTTCGTAGGGATGAGTTTGGAGTGAATTTAGGCAGTTATGGGTAAATTATGAATCATGGGGGTGAGGGATAGGGTTCCTCAAATGAGGGAATGTATGAGGGAATATAGATGAGGGGAGAGGGAGTGATATAAAAAGGATTTTAGCTCTAGTGATAGGTGATGGGAAAACAAACTAGTTAGAGTTTTATAAGGGAAAACTAGGGTTTGATACTAAGTGTGAAGGAAATGTCTAAAAAAATAATTTTGCATGCTAAACATCGAATGGAGTAGGGAAAATTACTTTTATAAGAGGAAATTGCAAAAAAAATTTGTGAAATTTTGGTGTCTGAGGCGATTTTGAAGCTAACTGCCCTATGCGCAACGCCTTCACCCAGAAGCGCAACACCTTTTTCTAGGCCACGTTTTGAGGCCTTCCCAGTGTCCAAATGGGGCTTACGATAGCTCATTGGAAGTCTTGTCGAGTTTTCTTTCCAGAATATCTTCAATTTTACAATGTGGAGCTCATTTTCCATGTCAAAAGCTCAATCTCCTAAGACTGGTCAAAATGTGCAAAATGAGGCTACCAAAATGAAGAGTGTTTTTTCATTCAACTTTTGGAGGTCTTCCTCAACTCCAAATTGAGCTTAGGATGACTCATTGGAAATATCTTTGTGACTAGTTATTATTTGACGCATCAAGCAAGTCATTTTTTCACTTCAGCTAGGAAAAATATTGATTTTCCCAAGGTCACTATAGAAGTGCATCAACTCTCCCGAGGAAAGTGTATTTTTGACATTTCTCTAAAACCATAATACCTGTGTAAAAAGTGAAGGATACTTTTCTTCCTTGGTCTATTGTGGATAAAATCCTCTCTCACTATTTCCAAATTTTTCCCTTTTTTGGTCTAGAACATAGTTTGAAGAAAAACTAGCCCTCTGTGTGGCAAATGATTTGTCCCTTGGAATGACTTATTGAAAAATTATGGAGACATGATGTGTATGAGTTGGAATGGCCTCATAATTGTTGAAATGAACTCCCTTATGCCTCATATACTCAGATGTGTTTGATTCCATAGCCAACCCTAGCTCAATGGGTGAGGAAATTAGGGTTTAGTGCTTGTGGGAAATGATGATTTGGTCACCCTTACGAAAAAACAACTCCTTTTGGCATGCACTTAACCCTTTGAAACTTTACCCTTTCACTTGACTATTGCCTTTCAAAAATTTATCTTTTGATGGTCTGGCATCTTTGGAACACTGAGTTAACATCTTGGAATGGTGAAATTATTACATTTGAAAGACATAAAATTACATAATGAAATATAAACAAATTCAAAATACTATGTTTTCTCCTCAAAAACATGTTTTTGAGATGAAAATTACATTAGGTTACAAAATAAAAATAAAAAATCAGTAGGCTCTGACTTCCAAGCCATCATGCTTGACTTATTGATCATCCTCATGCCCTTGCTGACCTTTATTTACATTTGAAAATCACTTTCTTGAACTTGCTAATGAAACCCTAGACCTAATGAAACCAAACCCTATGACCTAATGAAATGGACTGCAGATTGAAGATCAACAAGTATAGTCTATGAGGGAGGAACTGAAGAGAAAACAACCATCAGTGGATCCACAACCTAATGGAGTGATGAAAAATTTACAGTATGGGACTCCTATGAAAATGAAAAAGAGTAGATTTTGATCTGTGATGGAAGTATGAAAATACCTAATGAAATGTACTGCAGAATGAAGATTAGCAGGTATAGTCTATGAGGGAGGAAATGAATAGAAAACAACCATCAGTGGATCCATGACCTAATGGAGTGATGAAAAATTTATAGTATGGGACTCCTACTATGAAAATGCAAAAGAGCAAATTTTGATCCCTGATGGAAGTATGAAAAGACTGACACTAACATTGGCTCCAATGGGGATGGTAGCTCCTTGGAGGTGCCAAGAACACCGTAGACCTATCATCCTTATTCATTTAGCATGGAGTAAGAAAAACTCAATCTAAAATACATGACTGGATACTGATGACTCAAAGACACAAACTAACTTGAAATTGACTCAATACTAAAACACAACTAACAAGCTCAACAAGACACTCGAAGTGGAGCTTATTCAATAAAACCTACTCTAAATGTTTCATTCATCACCTAATCAAGTGAAATGAAACAACCAATGCAACCAAGTAAGCATTCTAGCTTCTTTTTGAATTATCTGCAAGTGCTTGTTTATGAGAAAGAAGAGAGAACTATTGCAATGCAATTCCCATGAAAACTTCTAAATAGATCCAATTTTTCCCAGATTGAATAATATGGATACTCTATTTGACTCCAAAAATACTGCAAAAAGGATCTTGAAATTCATGTGCACTGGGACTTAGCTCATCCAATGGATTACTTTTCTTCTCCTCATACCATGAATGCAAACTTTCATTCGAGCCTTGTGACGAGACTCCTACTGAAAATGAAAAAGAAACCAGTTGTCGAATCAAGTTTGTATCAATAATTTTTTCAATCTCATAGTTAGCTAATGGAGAAGAACTTTGACTGTAGATATCATCCAACACATCAACTATTGGATCGTGAAAAACTTGAAAAGACTGTTGCAACCCATTTTCTATTGGTTCCAATGAGATTGCATGATTTTCTACGGGCTTCTCATTCGAAGATATACAATGCAAAATTCCCTTCAAAAACTGAAATGATTCAAAACATAATGGTATGGAATCATCTTGCGTCATTTGATAATATGTTCCAATTTCCAATTCTTCATCTGCAACCTGACATTCAATGGAATTCGGAGGCAAAAAATCTAGATATGAGAAGTCTTGAACAAGGATTTCATTACCCTCTGTATGGTCAATATTAAAACTTATTGATGGTTGATTCTTGATTGCACGAAAGGTGTCTCTAATGAACTGAAACAAAGTAAAACAAAAAGGCAAAGATGCTCCACTAACTTCAAAATTTTGTGCACTTTCCTCGTCACTTCAATAGCTGATTATGTAATGGTTGATCACTGTATTCAAGCTGCTGAAAGTGAACTTCCTCCTTTCACAAACCAGGTGTTGATTTTTCTGCAATACTAGCTTCTATTTTGAGAACATAATCATCATCATACTGATCGAACTTAGGCAAATCATCAATATAAAACACATCATCAAGCATACATGTCAGATCAACAGATCTCTTTTCTCCAAGATGATCTATAAAACAATCATTATCAAATCTATGACAATTGGGATAAGAAAGAAAATGTTTTGGATCAGCCACTTTTTTTCTTTAGTCAGCAAGCCATGGTCTTGAACAACATACTCATTCCTTGTAGTGATCTTTTTCATCATCTCTTCCACTGTGCTTACCAAAATGTCAATCTTTACCTCTAAAGATGTCGATTCCTCTAGATCTATGTTCTTCATCTCTTCTTCCTTCAACTTTGTCCTTCTGGTCAGCAAATTAGCCTCTACATCTACTGCGCTATTTTTCATCTCTTCAAGTATTACAAGGGTCCTTTCCCTCAGCTGAAACTCCATTTCCAGATCAAAGGATTCTGGGTAGTGTAAGAGAGTTGAATAAGGAGGAGGTCTTATAGTAATAGGCATCGAATAATAAACTTGGTTAAATCTGGCAGAAAATTGTTGTATTATCTCCCCTAGTTGTCTTTTCAGCTAGTTATACTCTTCTAGAATCAAGAAATGGTTCTGTCTGACCACCCACTTGTTGAGGAAAATTTTGACGAATTGCTGGAAATCTGAGATGCTCGCATCAGGAAGGGTTTTGAACCAAGTCTTCACTTTGCCTTGCAAGGAAAGAGAAAAAATCCTAATACTAACATCCTCTTCATCAAATTCAAAAAAGTCAAGAAAAGACTTAAAATTCAATACATGTCTCTCAGCAATGATGTTGTCATATTTACCATCAAATCTTGGTAGATATAGGGAATGATTTTTAGGGAAAGCATGGGATATAGAAGGTAAAATTAGAGGTTTGTATTGATCTAGAATTTTACAAGGTGTAGTAGTATATACAAAAGCTGCAGAACTAGTCTTGGTCTCTTGAGGCTCATTAGTTTGAAAACGGTCATCATAATATTTGGAAGAAGGGTCTTAATCAAGATCAAAGGCATGCGAATATTTTGTATTCACAATCTTCAAAGGGAGAGAATCAAATGTAGGTCTAGGATCTCTTCTCAAATACAATATACTTTGTAAAGACTTCTTGACATTGTCGGAAAATGAGAAGAAATAATTTATAACAAAGAATGTAATGTCTTGGATGAAATTCTAACTTGAATACATGATCTTTCCATATTGTTCTTCCATGTTTTTCATGGTAATCTGATCTCGAAACTGATTTGGAGTCACCAGGTGAATGATTTCAGCCTTCCGGTGTCTAATCATTGTCCACCATCAACAATCAGATCTAAACTTGATACATTTTGCTAAGGAACATAACACTATGTTCCCTAGTATGGTTTCCACTATGTTATCACCTAGATTGAACTCAAGCTAAAGGGAGGCAATTCTAGGGTAAGCACAAACCAAGCTTAGCTTGGTAGCTAGCCCTACCAGGCCAAGAGAGGGCTCTCTCCTTATGGATCACAGTCAAGATGACTAGATCAGGAACAAAATTTTATGCTAGGTATACTAGCTCGAAGGTTTTGATAGGTTTTGTTGGTGTTTTGCTGGATCAGATGGAGCTGGGCAATTTAGGTCTGGGAAACTAACTTAGAATTGCAGGGTGTTCTATGGGGCAAGGTTGGCATAAGCTTTAACACCTTAGGTTTGATGAGTTGAAGTGCTAGATTGGTGAGGAGCTAAGAAGGGCATTAGAAAGTCATTAATCCTTCTTCAACATCAAAAAAGACATGAAATACTGGTGTTTTCCCAAGGCAGAGCATCAAAAACTAATGGATTCCACCTATTTGACTTGAAAACATCCAATTAGAAGTAATTACATGAGAGAGGCATACATGAAAAACATGAAAACATAATAACAGAAGAAGAAACTCACGATAAAGGCCATACCATAGGGATCCCATAAAAATAGCTGCAACTTTATTTAGTTTCCTGCCAAACTGCTACAAGACGATGTATATTCAGTACATAGCAACCAATTGAATCCAACCTTTTCAAATTATAAAGAGAATACATGATATAGACATCCACTCATCCTATCCATCAAGGGTAAAATCAATGAGAAGAGGAGTTGTTTCAACCATTTCTAAATAAGGAACTAGAATCTAGGAAATCAAACAACTTACCCCTAAAAAAGGGGAAATTGATTAATTACCCTCAAAACCACTTTTAATCTAATGAATCTATCATCTACTAGTGTTTGACTATTACATTTACAAACCATGGCAATAATTACATCAGTAAATTCACCTCCATGAGAGAGAAAACAAGAAAACATTCGAAATTTAGCAAAATAGTCATCTTGAGTAAAATTGCCCTACGTATAGCACCACTGGTGCTACGCACAATGCCGCTTTGAGCCCACGTTTGGAGGCTTTCTCGTGACCCAAATTGAACCCAACATAGTTCATTCGAAAGGTATTCAAGTCTACGTTCCAGAACACCTGGAATTGCTACATTTCGAGCTCATTTGCCTCTTCAAAAACGGATTCTCCCAAGGTTGCTTCTAAGTGTCCAAAAACTGGCAGAAAGGTCAAATTTCGAGTGTTTTTGGATCTTTTGGCGAACTAATTCTGCTCCAAAAATTCTAAAAATTGCTACGGTGCATGTACTTCGTGCCCTAAATCAAAAATGGCAAGCCGTTTGTCCATTGGGTGCCCCTAGAAAAAGCACAGCGCAATTGGCGTTGTGCTTCTGGGTAGACTTTTTGTGTATTGAATTTCCAAAATTCAAAAATGACAAAATTTTCTCAAAAACTACCAAAAATTGTTATGAGGCACCACTATCAGCTGCTTTGATTATCCAAGGAGGCATCTTTAATCTATCTTCCTCATATTTGCCTTCTAAATCCCTCCTTAATCTAGTCTTCAACTTTTTGATCCTCATGTTACAAATTTTATTGCAAGCCATGGAATGGTATGCCATGTGTCTAAGAATTTTCTTGTCGCTGTTGGCCTTCTTAATCAGCTCCTCAAGATGTATATTAAATATTTCAAGCCAAGTCTCCCTATCCTTTTCAATTTCTTGCTCAATAGGAGTCAAAGTGACATGAGCCTCATTGTCACTTGCCTCTTTGCTTTTAGTACTTCTAGCTCCATGAGGAATTGTTTGTCACGCAATTGTTTGTTCTCCTGCTCCAAGTATGTGATGACAAACTTGGCTCCCTCTGGGTTGTCTATCAAGGCTTGTATCTAAGCTTCCTTCTCCTAAATGATGATGTCTTTGATAGTTTCCCTCTCCTGAGCTTCTAAATCAATAATCTCATTGTCAAGCTGCTCAGGCTCATCATGTTCTTCCAACTCAAACTCTCTTTCTTTTTCATCATGCTAGTCTTCTTCATGCACCTTTTCCTTCCCTTTGTTTAGCTGTTGTACCTGTACCTGTTGTGTCGATGAAAAAGGAAAATCCCCTTCCACATCCTGTGGAGATAGCATTTTCCTATGGGCTGATGAAGAAGGCAAGGTCTCTTCCACATCCTGTGGAGCAAACAATTGGCTAGCAGCTGCAAACAATTTCCTTGTACCTCTTTGATATGTCAAGTATACTGGCACCTTGGAAATTTTTGTCTCCTTGGTTTCTTCTCCTATTTCCACATGACTAGAAGGCCCACCTATTTCTTAAACCATGGATGGAGGAATTTGGGGTCCCCCAAACACGTTATGAGCAATGAAACTCTCCCAAGGGATGTTGAGGAGACTGTCATGGTGAAGAACAATAATCTTGATCAAGGATTAGTGATAGATGTTGTTCATTTGCTGAGGGTATGGCTTCTTATACACAAGGTAAGCCATATTATCAATGTTTCTAAACTAGAATTATGGTAGGTTCAACATTTTTACCCTTGTAAAGTGCATGAGGAGCCTGATATGGTAAGTGTACAACTTGGAAAATCTGCTCTCAAAAGTGAAATATTTGATGATGATCCTCATTAAGGAGACATACCTGTTCTCTAGAAATTTTAAAGGGAAGAGCCTCTTCACCTAACTTTTGTGCTGAGGTTTAATGTAAGGCTCATAATAATGCTCATTAAGGTCCTGCGCCTTATACCATTCCTCATCTCCTGCGCCTTATACCATTAGGAATCCTGGTGGCCTTTGAAATGATTGATGGTGACACTATGAAATTCACCCAAGCAAGAGTCACTTAATTGTTGTGTAGGTGGGCTACAAAAAGTCTAGCCAGTTCATGGTGAAATTGGAATCTCTCCACTAGTTCACAAAATTCATAACATTCAAGGTGTCTAAAACATGAAACTGCCAATGGAGAGGCTTGTAGTTCTCTTAGGTTACTTGGCTCTTCTCTTGTGATCTTGCCTCCCTTATGAGGCTTTCTATGCTGCCTGTTTCTCTCTGCTGAACTGTCACTTGTTGTATTCTCCTCATCATAATCATAATCTCCTCTATCCATGTTAACTAGCTTTTTAGTTGCACAATCATGAACAATGAAGATGGGAATGAGTGGGATACTTTAGGGTTTGTAGGGATAGTTTTGACTGAATTTAGGCACTTATGGGTAAATTACGAATGATGAGGGTGAGGGAGAGGGTTTCTCAAATGAGGGATATATGAGAGGAGAGGGAGTGATATAAATGGGATTTTAGTTCTAGTGATAGGTGACGGGGAAAATAAACCTGTTAGGGTTTTATAAGGGAAAACTAGGGTTTGATACTGAGTGTGAAGGAAATTTCTAAAACAATCATTCTGCAAGCTAAAAATCAAGTGGAGTAGGGAAACTTACTTGTAGAAGAGGAAATTGAAAAAAAATTTGTGAAATTTTGGTGTCTGAGGCAATTTTGAAGCTCACTGCCCTACATGCATCACCTTTGCCCAGAAGCACAGTTCCTTTTTGCAGGCCACTTTGGGAGGCGTTCCCAATGTACAAATTAGGCATGGGATATCTCGCTAGAAATATTATCAAGTCTAATTTCCAGAAAATCTTGAATTTTTAAATTTGGTGGTCATTTTCCTTGCCAAAAGCTAAATTTCCCAAGACTGGTCAAAATATGCAAAATGAAGCTGCCAAAATGTAGAGTGTTGTTTCAGTCAACTTTTGGAGGTATTCCTCACCTCCAAATTGAGCTCAGGATGGCCATTGGAAATACCTCCTTGTCTAGTTATCATTTGACTCATAAAACAAGTCATTTGGTCACTCCAGTCAGGAAAAATATATATTTTCCCAAGGACACTCCCGAAGTGCATCAACTCTCCTGAGGAAATTGTATCTTTGACATTTCTTCAGAACCATGACACATGTGTGAAATGTGAAGAATTTTTTTCTTCCTTGGCCTATTGTGGACAAAAACCTCTCTCACTCTTTCCAAATTCAGCCCTGTTTGGTGTAGAACATGGTTTGAAGAAAAATGGCCCTATGTATGGCAAATGATTTGTCCCTTAGAATGACTTACTAGAAAATGATGGATACATGATGTGTATGAGTTGGAATGGCCTCATACTCACTGAAATGACCTCCCTTATGCCTCATATACTTAGATGTCTCTAATTCCATAACCAACCCTAGCTCAATGGGTGAGGAAATTAGGGTTTATGTGCTTGTGGAAAATGATGATTTGGACACCCTTAGGAAAAAAAAACTCCCTTTGGCATGCACTTAACCTTTGAAACTTTACCCTTTCACTTGACTATTTCCTTTCAAAAATTGATCTTTTGATGGTTTGGCTTCTTTGGAACACCGAGTTAACAACTTGGGATGGTGAAATTATTACATTTGAACGACATTAAATTACATAATGAAATATAAACAAATCCAAAATACTCTGTTTTCACCTCAAAAACATGTTTTTGAGATGAAAATTAAATTAGGTTACAAAAACAATATTTTCAGTAGGCTTTGATTTCCAAGCCATCATGCTTGACTTATGGATCATCCTCATTCCCTTGCCGACCTTTATTTACATTTGAAAATCAGTTTCTTAACCTTGCTAATGAAACCCTAGACCTAATGAAACCAAACCCTATGACCTAATGAAATGGACTGCAGATTTAAGATCAACAAGTATAGTCTATGAGGGAGGAACAGAATAGAAAACAACCATCAATGGATCCATGACCTAATCGAGTGATGAAAAATTTACAGTATGGGACTCCTACTATGAAAATGCAAAAGAGCAGATTTTCATCCCTGATGGAAGTATGAAAAGACTAACACTAACACATTGATAATGTTCTATATTATTTCTCCTTTTGGAATTAAAACTAGAATCTTGTGATGTAACTATTAGTGAAATTAGTATTTTATGTTATATAAAGAAACTTTTGATTATATATAGAAGAATTTCATGACACTTTAATTATATAGTTTTATTGAATAAAATTAATCATTTTCAAATTTTTTATTAATTATAAAAAAACATAATTAAAAGAATTAAAATATATTTTCCTCGTTTATAATAAATCTACTATTTCGCATTACTTATTACCTGGCTATTATGTATTGTGTGACATATAGAGATGGGTTGGAGTCTTGGAGGTATTAGTTTATAATGGTATATAAAATTTGATGAAAGTTTTTTGTTGTGCCCAATGTTAACATTAAGTTTCAAGTTTTTTTATAAGATGACATTATCATGCCCAAAAGGTTTTTCAGGGTGCTAAATCCACATATACAGTAAAAAAGTAGTTTAAATAACACAAATCAAGACACCAAAAAGTCCAAAAAACTCTATAAAAGAATCTAAGTGATTGTTCCATCAGCAAATACGATTGCTTTCCTTATAGTAACAATTAGAGGGCTTTGTTTAATAATTTTCTAGAATGTTTCATGGCAAAGGTATGCAAAAATAAAATCATAATCCGTAGTGAAGCAGTTCGTATTATTGAGCGGTGGATGAATACTAAAATCATAGTATGTATTATTGAGCAATGAATGAATAGTAAAATTTCGTGCTCTTTTTAGAAAATGCCAATAGTAGATGCAAGGCCACTATTAATTCTAAGCTAAAAGATGAGCCCAAAAACGATGTCGGTACCAGTGTCCTCTGACTTCAACCATTAGTGAAGACAATAACTCTTTCTCTGAAGAGTTTCAAACCTCCAATGCTAATACTCCTTGATGAGCCTCTTCATTGGGTAACTATATGGACCGTAATTCACCTTCTAGCTTAGTAAAATCAACTGTTCTCACAGTTTATTACATGTTTTTTATATTTTGTTTAATGAGATGAGTCAAGGTGAGATATTATGCCTAGTGGACTAATTAAATGCACGTTTGTGAGAGAGAATCATGGAATTTTGGCAAGATTAAAGGCTAAAACTCGAATGCAACAAGGAAGAGAGATTGTAGGAGGTAAATCCTTCTCATTTACTCCTCCCTCATTTGAATATTCCCCCATCAATCACACTAGCTCAGAGTACAGGCAGCCAAGTCATGAAGATCAAAAGGCAGTCGAACAAGTGATATTCAAAGAGTTAGTTCATCTTGACTTTGGGTGCCCAGCCTCCCTAGATTTAAGGAACTCATTGGAGACTTCAGTTGGATGAATAAAGAGGCCTAGATCCTCATTGGGATTCGAATTTGTTTTGTAAAAACACTAGTTATTTTTAAGCTCCAGACTTGTAGAACACATTGTTATGTAACTTTTTGTTTTCGTAATGAGAATGGACTTTTTCTTGATCTAGCGTTGAGTTAGCTTAGAGGACTAAATGTCTTGGGTTAGGGCCCAACCCTAGCAGCAAAGGCTCCTCTTCTTGTATCTATATGCTAAGATTAGTTTCATAGATTCACGGTTAAATTGTCCTTAGACGTATTTCATTGCAAGTAGTGTACATTTGATTAGTTTGGTTATTACTTTGCTTCGATTTGTGCTTTACTTCAGAAGTAGGTTAAAAGGGATAAAAGGAACACTGAAAAGCTATCAATAGGTGTCTTGGCCTCGCTTCTTCCTCCGGGGATCATGATTTGAGGAAAGGACACCCATGGAGCCCCGAAAAGATAAAATTCTACTTTCTCATAGAATTTAGAGTTTCGTGTGCTTAAGTCAGCATTTGATCAGTTTGCAAGTGTAGGAATTATTCATCATTTCTTCCATCTTCAGCCTTACAGCAGATCTCATCAATGATTTCACTTTATTCTAAAAATTATCCTCATAGATGAAGTAGACATCTAGCTCACAAAACTTTGTTTTTCTAGCTTATTGAAATTCTTCTTGTTTACATGATTTTTTTGCAAATATTAATGTTTGATGCAGAGGATGTGTTTCAGAAGTAGAGAGAGGTCACATAGAAAGAAACCACCTTCAAACTCCATCCATCCATGATTGTTCCTTTCTTTCACTAAGATCTTCACCAATTTCATAATTTTACATGAAAACTCCTCCAAGCATGTTGAGAAAATCCAAACATATCCCAACCTTGGTTTTAAGTTCTGAGTGTTCCTAGGAATTTTCTCACTCCATTAAATCCACCAAACTCCTTCCCTAAGCCTTCCATCACCTTCAGCACCCATCGTTTTTCCTCAGCTGTATCCTATAGAAATATAGGGAATCCTGTTGCTTTTTAGGACAACCTGTAGGTTTTCTTCTAGCGGGTTGTTTTCAGGCCGAATTCAGGAAAAACCTATAGGAAGCCACACAAGATAACCTAAGTGTCTCCCAAACCTTCCAACCATCCACCAGCATCCCTAAGTTACCTGTCACATCACCAAAGGAGATTAGCTTTCACATTTGTTTTCCCATAAAAAGAACAAAAAGAAAAAAGAACAGATTTATTTCAGTCACTTACATGCATAGTAGTAATGTTTGATGTTTTGAACTTCCATTCTTAGGGAAATAGAATTGCATACATGTTAACTTGGCATTCTTTTCAAGCATAATTTCTCAGTTGTTAGTTAGGAAATGGTTTGTTTTAGCATTGGATTTCAGTCCTTTTTCCTTATTGCAGTAGACAAGCTTTCTCCTAGAGTAGATTTATCTTTCTTTCATTAGTAATTGAGCTCCTTCTAAATCCATAGAAGTTTGGCTTGAACACCATAGCAGTCTCTCGCCAGTTGAAAAATGAAAAAATGCAAAACCATCACTTTTACTTGTGTATACAGCATTGTCACCTCCAAGTTTGTACAAACCCCAGGTTGAGAAAGTAAAGCTGGTAGTCCCAGGAGTTGCATCATTCTTGTTGCAATACTGGCGTTCGTCACTTTTTGGCACCGTTCCCAAGGAGGCGTCTATGTAATATGTCATTATTTCTTTCTTTCTTCCATTTCTTGTTTCTAATATTCTTCTAGTACTTTAATTTTTGCAAAAGTAATTTAGTTTGCTCTCTTTTACATTTTGCATTCTTTGCTTTCCTTTCCATTCTACAAGTAATATTTCAATCAAGAAGTTAATTTTTCTTTCAATCAGTAGTTTTCATTCATTCTGCAATTTTAATTCTTCAGTTATTTTCAAAGTTTGAAAAAAACACAAAACACAACAAAAACATTTTTTCATGCCTCATACAAATTGGGATAACTTAGGGAAATTTTTGCCAAGTATCCCCATTGTTTCAAACAACCAACCTTCCCTCTTCTTCGGTGGCTATGAACTGGAGAAACCCTTAACTGAGAAACCAGAAATATTTGAATGACCTACAGGGGAAGAAGAAGAAGAAGAAGAACCCATTCATACTAAACTAATGGCTGAAAACAGAAATGAGAGAGGAAATAGGGAAAGAGTCGAGGGTGCCTTCCCCATCAAGGAAACCAATGGGGATAATAATATGAAAAATATAACCCCGTTTTCGCTTCCTCATATCCATGGCCTAACCTCAGAAGATTTAGACACTTTCTTATTTGAGTTTGTTGTTATATGTTGAACCTATGACTACACCAATGATGCACAAAAGTTGAAACTATTTCCATCCACTCTCAAGGATGAAGCTTTGCATTGGTTCATGGGTTTACCTGGAGATAGCATAACAACATGGGTTCAAATGCAGCAAGCCTTCAACAACAAGCATCGAGACTACTGTAGGTCTAAAGACACTAAAGAGGAAATTTTTAGGATGACCTTAGGCAATGATGAATCCCTAGAAGACTATGAAGAAAGATTGAAACTTAGCTACAAAAGGGCCCAGTGTACACTTGAACCTGAGTAACTAAAGCTAGTCCTGCTTAGAGGACTAAGGGAAGATCTTCTGGATACCCTAAACGTGTTAGGAGGAGGGGACATCTACCATTTACCCTATGACGATATTAAGACTATCTTTAGAAACCATTCTAGGGCAGCTAGGAAAAATGGTAGGGATGTTCAACCTATGGTCAGTCCATCCTGTTCCAATTCATCCATTAAAGGTTAAATTGGAAACATGCTGGAGGATTTCAAGAGTGAGATACTGCAAACCCTAGCCCTACATATGGACACCATGTACATTAAGAGAAAACATGAGGAAGGAGAGAGAGCCTTAGCCATTTTCTATCCTAGATGCACCAGGAGGCACCCTACGAATCAATATCCATTGAAATCTATTGAAATCTCCTCAATCTATGAATAAAACCACTCCATAGGAAATTTCCCTTCTTTACCTGGACTAAAAGATGTATATCAAGGAGCTGAAGGGGTGTGATGCAGGTAAATTATAAGTGTGTACACAAACAATTCCTCTAGCTTGAGAGAGTGGGTATAGTCACAAACAAATAATATATGGAATATTTCCTTAGGCTAGAATCAATTAAGAGGGCCTCCCTCTGAGAACACTATTCCCCTTGGTGATGATTATGTTTCCTCACTCCAACTATCTTTTGTTTCTTTCCTTCGTACACTTGAAACAAGTAAACAATAGAAAACAAAAAACATAATAGCATACAATATTGTATTTAGCCTACTTAACAGGTAAAGAAAAATTAAGCCATAAATATGTGAGATGACATTTCATGTAGGAAATCAATTGATATTTGCATCTATATTAGTTCAAGAAGAGATTACAATCGATGTCTTGACGTTGTTTCTCTCCTTCGACATATCTAGGTTCCCACACTTCTGCTAGCATCTCATGTATAGCCTCAACAATGGTAGTCTCAAGGCTCTTTCCTTTAGTCTTCACACCAAACCAAACTCACAATTCTCCCTTAAACACAAGCTATAAATCTACAAACTATGGGTAGCTTGCTGACTACTCCAAAATCAAAACCTCAGGTAGAACTTAATTACGAGTAAAACCTATCAACTAGCTTTTGCTTGGGAGAAAGAGAGGTTTATATGGCTGGGATGGAGGGGATATGGTTCCTCTTCTCATGGGAGAAGGCCTTATCTCTTGCATTAGTTCCATCATAGTAGAAGAAAGGAGCCCAAACTAACCTCCTCGATTCCATCTGGCTTAACCATTTACCAGACTTCCATTACAAAGCTTCTAGAGTTGGAAGCTTCGGCTCCATATTTAAAAAAAATTCCAAAAGAGAATTTACATGACTGAGAAAGGTCTCTATCAATCTGATCGGTGCTAGGGACATTTTTAAACCCTGCATATCAGCGTGAGGAGGACATGGGTCTTTAGCACCGATCTTATAAGCTGGGATAAAGAGAATATTTTTGGGAAATGATGCAAAAAGGAATTGTTCAGCTCATGAGGAGGGACATAATGGGAGTTTCTTCATGGTAGGAAAGCATGTCGAGTACACTGTAGATGTCCTCCAGGATCGTGGACAGGGAGTACGGGGAAAATGAAAAAATTATGTGTAACAGATGCCCCCTAAAGCGTGAAGGCTGAAATAGCGTGAGGAGTGAATTTCTTTACAAGTGTGTGTAGGTAATCGAAGTTTATCATCGGAGAACCTACAAGAAAGCATAGATACATATAAATCACTGAAAAACTCTGAATAATATATGAATCATGGTATGGATGCAACGATCCATAGAATGACCATGTAAATGGATCTAAGGCATGGGCATAGCCATCCATCAAAAGGGATCATAAGGAAACAAAGGTATGGTCGCAACCATCCAATAATGAGAAGGACCACATATAACAACTCATGGTATGGTCGTAGCCATCCAGCTGAAAGATACATGTATGTCAACAAGATCATGTCACATTACCTCAAAACCTGGTCTTAATGTAATCTTAGCCTAGGGTAGCTCCAAATGACCCTATCAAATTACAAATCCTAAGATGCGAATGAATGTGTTGAAGTCGAACATGCTAGGAAGTCGCTTGATTATGGTCAATGATGTGAACCGTTAACAAGCGCGAGAGAAAACACCAATAATGACAATGGCTCTCAAGGTACTAGCAACACAACTCACGGAATGTGAATAAAGTAATTGATGTCGAACACCTGTGAAATCATCCAATCAAAAGCCAATGATGTGAAATTGTTGTTGAGTGCGAAGAACTTGCCATTAGGGCATGCAAGCTCTAAGGTATTGGAAGGGAGTCCCTTGGCCAGATTCCTATAGAATGAGTTGAAGTCGACAAGAAGCAACTGTGTCGAAGGAAGGCCATGATGTATCCCACATCATCGACATGAGAAAAAGGGATGCAAACAATTTCAGATGATATAGATGATCAAGAGTAAGTGTAACTGCAAAAGGACTAACTCTTGAACATATTGGCAACACGATTCTAGAGTTTGGCATCTTTGGGATCGATAGGATCAGTGGTCATGATGAGATGGTAGAGATCAAATGGAAGGAAAAGAATGAGTGGCCCAACCCAGGAAGGTCAATGATGAAAAGGAGGATATCCCAACCTGACACGAAACAGATATTGTCATGTTCAAGACTGAGCTACTGACACGACTGATTGAATTTCAAAATTTTCTCCCACCATTTCTGGCAGGTACCCCAATTTTTTTTTATTGCATGCTTGAAGGGGATAGGATATGCTAGCACTATAACTTCATCCTTCAGATGAATCCAACCAAGTAATTTTAATGAGCCCTAGCAAGGAGAAGCTTACGGTTGTCATGGTGATGAATCTGATGTCATTTAATGTTTTAACAAGTTTGACAAAGGTGTAACTCGATATCTTGTTCATGTTTATAGAGTTTGAAAAAGGCATGGAAAAGGAAAATCCACATGGTCCCTTTCAATAAATTTGTGTCTCTCGAGCCCGAAAAGGTAGAAAACGATACTTGAGAGAACCACTTGGACATTTCAGTGAGGGAGTACCTTTTTTGTAAATAGTTTATCCGAACTCAAAAAAGGGGTAAATGTATATTGGGTAAATGACATTTCACATCCATTAACAAGTTCAAAATGACAAGATCTTGACAATCTTTTCGTGTTTAAAAGGCCGGAAAAGAGCTCAAAGCAGACCTCACATTTTATTTTCTTTAACAAGTAAAAAAGAAAAATACTCGGCGATATTTTCATATTTTACGAGTCAAAAAAAGGCTTAAAGGTGACTCAAGTACCATCGTCAACAATCCGTCGCTTGTTGCTGTATAAGAAAGGTAAATGCATTATGTAGTTATGAGGTAAAATAGGTCAAAAACACATAAAAAAACCCTAATATTTTTATATAAATGAATAAAAAGGGAAAAAAGTAATTATTTTTTACTTTTTACCATTTTACCTTTGTGTGAAGAGATTTTTACCCTTTTGTGCCCTAAATTTTCTTGAGCATATTACAGGAGATCCAGGAGGTCATTTGCTGAGCCGTCAGGTGCAGGTAAGAACCAAGAACTTAAGCTCCATTTCCATACTGTATTTTATTTTATTTTATCCATTTTTTGGATTTCATGGGGAGATTTCTGCAACAACAAAAAATTCCCTTAGTCGACGTGACTTCCAGGCAAGAAATCACACCGATCGGGGGTAGCTAAAACTGCCAACCATGTTGTCAGTACTACTATTTTTAAAATAGTCATCTCAGTGCCATGAACAAAAGTTTTACATGTTTTTGCTCAATTTTGACCTCTTGAATCCAAATTTCTCTGTCAGAAGATGATTATTGACTTGATCGAATGGTTTTTGCAGGAAGAAAATCGCCAAAAATGGTGGATTGGAAAGAAAGAGAGCATGAGGATATCAATACTGAAGCCATAGCTAATACAAATTGCTTGGAGGCTTTGAGAAACTATGGGCTCCTCAATTTCTTTCTCACACTAGGGATGCAGGCTCAACCTGAGCTGCTATGGTACCTGATTAATCTCTAGGACATAAATCAGGAAATTTTTATCATTGGTGACCAAGAGCTAGAGTTGGAGACTTTAGATATTGATTTCATCGCAGGACTATCTCAGAGAAGGGAACCAATCAACCTATATGGGTCAAAGCCAATTGGGGCAAGTGTTTCCATGTTACTTGCTGAACATTGCACAGAAGCTCTCAAATCGAAGAGTGGCAAGATCGAGATTGCAACTGTTTGGGATATTGTGTTGAGAGTGTTATTGTTGACCATCAATAGAGTGGTTGGGTCCCAAGCGCCACATGAGACTGACAAGTCGAAATTCCTATATGCTATCGAGTGCATAGTGCCCACTATTTTAAACTAGTTGGAATCTATGAAAATCAAAATGAAGCACTAGCTATCAAAATCTGAGGTGGAACACCTGAAGAAGTTTTGCTTTGGGTCTGTGCTAGTGATCTTCATCTTGGAGCGTGTTCCATTACTCCAATACCAGCTGACCGAGGTGCATCCACCGATGCCACGAGACCCACAGATGGTCCGTTAGAGCGAGTTAATTCCTGGGGTTACGGGGGCTCAATAGATGTCCTACAAGCCCACCTTTTTCTCATGGCTATGATGGTAGATGATTATAATGGAGGAATGGCCCTATAGTGATTCTAACTTCCATGGAGATCTGGATATGCCGCTCCTAGAAGGAGAGGATTTTTATGATGGAGGCTAAAACAAACAATTTTTTAGTTTTTGATGTTTTTACTATTTTTTAAATATATGTTTTCATGACACTTTGATTTTATGAATGCAGATGTCAGAACAGAATGCCCTATTGGGATGTCCCCAATTTCTAGGAATGTCGCTGGGTAGTTTAATGTCGCTCCTTATCAGGAGGGTAACGGCAACGAGGAAGAGATTGATTGGAATCTAGAGGGTTTGACCCATGGGATCCCAGATTACGCTTGGATGGGTGATGTCCCACGCCATTACTAGAGGCATCCAATGGGGGTGTTAGATCGGATCCACCGACTGTTGACTCACGTAGTCTGAGCAATTAGATGCTACCACAAGCATCATGCTATTTAGTGGATAGTTCTAGCATTCCATATTTTTTAGGCCTGCGAGCCATGGATGTATAAGGCCTGCGAGCCACCAATGTATTTTGGACACACATATTATTTTTTGAGGCTTTGATGTATGAGAAACGTTATTGACACACATACATATATGCTATATTTTCCTACTTACTATGATACAAATGTTTTTTTTTTAATTTTTACATGTTTCGCGAATGTCTATCCAGCACATAATTAGCTAATGCATCAATCCATGTATTCATATGTCTTGGAATATGATGATATGTAATGTAATCAAAATTTCTATCCAATAGATGAATACATAGATACATTCTCAATATCTAAGGGTTTCTGACAGAACATTGCTTGTTGAGTTGAATAACAACAACTTGTAAGTCAAGGTTGACAACCAAATATCTAATGCCAAGAGTGATAGCTTCTGACAATAATTCAATAGCTGTGCTATACTCAATGATGTTATTAGTTGTTTGACCTAGACAAATTAATTGAAGATCAATCAACTCACCATGGGGGTCATAAATGGTCCATGCTATGGATGATAAATTCTGAGTACTTCGACAAGCACCATCAGTGAAACCGATGTGAGGAGACTAACATTTACAAAGAAGGAAAAATCATAATAAATAGGAAAGCTACTTCCAAAACAACACACCAAACCACACTACACAAAAATGAATGACACACTTATTTTACAAAAGTAACCATGTGATATAACCTAAGCATAGTACTTTATGAGAGAGTCCATCAGATCATGATCTTTAAAGAGTCCTACCCCCACACTCTCGTAAGGAGCATTGATGTGCTTGACATACTGAACATTGCCATGCGAGGAGGAAGAGGAAGAGAAGGGAAGTTGGTCAACTGTGACTATTTTCCCTTGATGGGGAAAATGAATCACACAGAACAAGAAGGAGGCTACAATATGCATGGCATGGGTTCAACTCCATATGATTAGAAGATTATAATCGATATTAGCATCAAAAATATCTATTTCAATGTGCACTATCTTTCTCTCCAAAGTAATGGCAAGGTTGGGTAAGACACTAAATGGTCATGAATCGCGGTCGTCAAAAGCTTCCAAGGTGTTAGGGGACTGGTTCAAAGTAGGAGAACCAATTTCCTTCCAAAAAGAAAAGGACATGATGCAAGTGGAATCACCTTCATCAATGAAAGTTCTATGAATGGTTTTATCATTGATGATGACCTGAATGAGAAAGGAAATCTGATGACGAAGGCACAGAACGTGTTTTTCTAGATCAAAACATATAAGACTAGAATCAACAGGATCAATACCCCCAATAGTCGACAATAATGATTTTGGTTGAGATGGAAAGCTTTGAAGTACCTCGAGGGAAAACATAGCCGATGGAACTTGAGTCAAATCCTCAAAAATATTATAGTGTTGAGCGGTGTGAGCGTTGGAATTGTACGAGGAATTTTGTAGCACAGCTCGAGAAGGTGGTTGAATGACAAAATCAGAGTTAGGTCACTATATATGAAGAGGACTAGAAATTGATGGGGTAGAAGAAGAAGGGACAACATCCTTTTCCTTCCCTACTTTCAAGTGAGTTTGATAATATTTTGATCTAGTAGCCACATTAATGTGCGTACAAATCATGCAAACTTGTGAACTTGAGGAAGCAGATGATTGAGGTTGTTCTACCATTTGGGTTTGTTGGGATGGAAATGGCTCTTTTAGGACATGTGGGGTCCCTTTGACCAAAAAAATAACTTCGAATCATCTAGGACAATCCTTAGTATAGTGATCCTCTTCATAGATGAGGCACGGATACTTAGGCTTCTTTTGGGAAGCATCACTAGAAGACGACTTAGGAGGACCTCGTTTTGGGGCATCAACTCTAGCTTTTCCTTCACCTTTTTTCTTACGTTTGGAGGATTTTTCCACTATAGTACACTAAACAAAAAGGACCTCTGAAGTTTTACCAAGGACCTGTTGGCCCTGGACATAAGGATTTTGGACGTCCTATCCTTGGGAAAGAGGATTTTAAACATGTTGCCCTTGGACATGAGGATTTGGGGCCTGCTGTTGAAGGACTTGACCCTGACCTTGTCCTTGCAAAGGTTGACCCTGTTGATATGTATATAAGGGTTGTTGCTACCCATGTTGGCCTTGTTATTTTGAGGGATGACATTGTGGTGGAAAAATTTGTCCCTGCAACTGTAGAGGTTGGCCTTGCGAAGACATAGGGTGGGAGGTTTTCTAAACATATTGCATTTGCGGCTGCATGGTTTACTACAACTGTTGTGAGGATTTCCCCTGGAGCTATTGCAATTGTCCCTGCTGCTGCATCATCAGACCTTGTTGTTGCATGGATGGATATTGCTATAATGAAGGTTTCACTCATTGTTGCAGAGGTTGTCCTTGCTGCTGCAAGGGAACTTAGATAGTTCCCGAATTGAAACCTTGAAAATTTCTGAAGTGTATACTAGGTTGAACATACTGCCCAGGCTGAAAGGCGTAAGGTGGATTTACCATTCCTTGGGAACCATATGGAACATAAGGAGTTTGGTACTGAACCTAAGCATCATAAGGCTACTGATACTGGAAATTGATTGACCCAGACGGACCAACGGGATTTTGGACCTATTGGTACTGGACATTGCTTGATCCACTAGGACCAGCAAGGTTTTGAATAACACCAAAAGAAGGTTGGTTCACCCCAACTGTGTGAGCATGCGATCTACTCACATTAGGTGTTCCTGACACCATAGATACATTCAGATTCTACCCCCCAGGTGATGGCACAGCTTGGGAACTTACTAGAGGGACTGATGGACTGATAGTGGTAGGACTCGAGACCGTCGGTTGCACCATACAAGTGACTTGGACTGATGAGACAAGAGGGTTTAGAATGGTGGGTTGCACCAGGACTGAAGTAATGACAGAAATCAGTGTCTGTTGGGGGGTCAGATTCAGAATGAATGGACTCGTGGTAGGAATTGCATCAGAGGCCCAAATAGGATTATGATAAAGTGAAGAGGCACTAGGTGTGCCTAAGAGAAACTGTGCTAAAGTCACATAATTAGGAGGTAAGTTTCGATAAGAACTGATGAGAATGCTTCCTGTGAAAGGGAAACCTTTAGGAGGAAACTGATCTTCTTCCTCCCCGAAAGTGTGCGGAGTGGAAACCTCCGAGCGACCCAAAGAGGAGACTGGAAATTCACCTTCAAGTTCCGTGGGTGGAAACAAGTGACGATTTACGACTGAAAATGTTCAAGGGGAAAATTCCAAAGGAATACCTAGCTGATCATACAGATTATATGGACATTGCAATGATATCACAATAGGATTGAACAAAGGATTTAGAGGATAAACAACCAGTCCAAGCTAATCACCATGGGTTGGCTAACTCTCAAGAGTCTGGATAGGATTATCGAAGGATTCCAGAAAATATCAGAAATTGATCGAGTATCTGAGGGAGGCAGGACGAGATGACAAAGGTTGAATTCTCACAACAATTCCAAGTTCAATGCCTTGGCCCTTAAGTGACTACAGTAATTCGGGAAATGTCTCCTCAGACAATCTTTCAGATGGAGGAGAGGAAGAGGAACTAGGTGAACCGGACGGTTCAACCATGATGGCTTTGCCTCAAATAATATGAAGCTCAAAGCTTGATGGATCATCAGGTGCAACCTCTTCATCATTGTAGATGTCTTTTGGTTACTCTTGCATATTGATTCCTATCCTGAGTGTATGACTGTAAAAAGTATTTGTGACTCGTTTCCAGCCTAGAAAACAGTTCTCAGGATAATGTTCTTTGTGGAAAGAACAAAATTTTGGGTCTGCACATTGTTCGAGTTAGAACAGAGGCTTCTGCACAGGTTTTGGAAAGAACTGGACGCTGCTTGATGTGATTCTTTCCTATCTCTACCTAGGTGGGTGACTACTTGCAAATGTGTCTGATCCACGTTGTTTGAGTTTGGACATTTCAGTGGACAAGCTCTTGACAAGACGAGTGAGGGTCTCAATGTCAGTTGCTTCCTTGTCTCTTGTGAACACATATTAGTGCTCGTAAACAATGGCAAAGATGAACAACGAGAAGTAGCCCTGAAGACAAATTGACCATTACAATCTTAGAAGCAAAGGGGCTCCCCCAACATTGAGGGAGATGCAAGAAATGGTCACACTACTAATAAGGAAGACCAATCGACTGGCTCCCTCAAAGAAGTAAACACAAAACAAGTCTGGGAAGACAGCGGTGGAAAACATTACATCCATGAGAAGGAAGTTGAGAAACACTCTGCTAGAAAGTTATAACATCCATTCCACCCTAGAAACCTCAGTGAGTCAACCACCTCTAGACTGTGACATTGTTGATGACATGAAGAAAACTTGAGTGAAAATGTTGGGCATGGAATCCTCCCAAGGCAGGTTTTGTGGCTTAAAGCCTAATTTTTGACCAAATATTTTTGTAAAATCTCCATGAATTGCGGGTACAGGGCACAAAATTATAATAGAGTCATAGGGTTTTCTACCCTAGTTTTTCTAATGTAATGTCAGCTAGATAGACCTACCCATGGTCCGTGAACCATGGGATTTTATAAATAGCGCGAAGCTCTAAGTGTACAATATAGCTAATAAAGGAGAGAATAGAGGAAGGGAAGAGGTATATGTGATTGAGTCAAAGTGTAAATTGTGTCTATGGGTCATAGAGTAGGAGAAGGCTCTACAACTGAGTGCACAGAGGCTAGTAGTCCACAGAGGAGTGTGCAAACCCTTGCAACTGAGTGTGTGGGGCAGGTTGAGTCTGTAACCATTTGGAGAATCAATAAGGATAAGTTTTACTACATTTTTGTGTATCTTTTCCTGGTTTAAGGCATGATTGGATATAATTTTCAAGTATACTGTTTATTTACTGTGTGAACCTGTATGAATGTTTTTGTATAACTAATTATAACTTAAGACATTCAAGGAGGCAAAGGTAGTTAACTTGTACTATAAGATAATTAAGATCTCGCGTAATAGCGCAGAGCACGGCACGGGATCTCCACAACCCCTGGTTAGGGAAGCACGAACGCAGTGTATTACGCCGTGAGGAATGGGAAAGTGCACGAAGAAACCTACATGCAAGAACAAACAGTGGACCAGTCGAACCTATCAGACATCTCAAGGGTGTGGAAACCTAGTTCTAGCACCCTCCCATACTACTTCAGGTGAGACCTCAGTCCACGCTCCACTAACTGTTGCCGAAAGGGCTAGTAGTACGTTAAATATTTGAACAATTGGATTAAAATGCTACCGTGTGAAAAGAAGGTTATGAAAATAAATTGACGTTTGGGTCTACGAGGAGTAGGAGAATCTATAGAAACAAAGGTAGCACAAAACTAGAAACTAGCCCCTTGATTTCATCTCTACAAGGGGGTGAAGAAGAGCTCGTGAAGGTCTCAGCAAGAAGTGCGATCAATTTGATAAGGCAAAAAATTCCACGCATACCACCCCCACTCACATCACCACCAGTTTCACTATCTTCACCCGCGTCTTTACCCATACGATCTCTGGAGCCACCGCAAAGTAAGATGGCATGCATGATAAAGCTACTAGTGTTCAAGGGAGTAGGGAATGAAGATCCAGAGCAGTTTTGGTTCGTGATAAAATTTGTATGGGAAGCACAGGGTGTCATGGATGATAATATAAAGAAGGCAATGTTGGTCAATGCTCTGTAGGATCGCACGCTGACTTGGTACATTAAGCATTCCAATGACAATCCAAATGCAGAGATCGTGCATATCCAAGCTATGCTAAACAAAGAATTTAGCAGGCCAAAGTGTGAGGCACAATTGATCATTCAATTCAAGGAGATCAAAATGCTACCAAGCGAGACCCCATGGGAATTGGATCAAAGACTTAAGTGCATAATTTGCAAAGTGAACATGAAATTAACTGGAGGTCAGGATGAGATTACACGAGACTCCAATACAATATCCTAACCTGGGAGTTCAATAGATTAATGCGCAGTTGAAAAACTTGTGCCTGGATATGCAGAGTTTGAAACAAGATAGGACAACTAGCCCAAAGATGCGCAATGAGGTATGGTCCATAAAATGCAAAGGCCAGGGGAACGACAAGCACCACTACCCAATGTTTGCAAGTTACCTTGTGGGAGGAGGGCCAATTCCATTAAGAATGGAGGCACAAGAAGGACCAAGCATCGTGCCTACATTATGGTGCACGATTTGTCAGATAGGAGGAAAGCATGTTATAGATAACTATCATCTATTAAAGAAGTATATGCAGAATTCATAGCAGTTGTTTTGTAATTTTTGTAGGTCGATAGGACATGATGAGTGCACTTGTCGAAGTTATGAAATGATGATGGATCAAACTCCTACCTACAGAGTTCAAGCTAAAACACGAGCCATCGATCAAAACACAAGAATGGCATGCACCATATTTTAGGGATGCTTACGAGACCGAGGTGGAGGGGGACCAGGAGGAGGTCGCCAACAATTGATATGTTACAATTTCAGAGAGCCAGGGCATTATGCCTACAATTGTATCAATCAAACATGACCATCAATATTGTAATTTATGTTGTTTAATCATGAGATGGAGATTGTCCCACACTAATAGTGAGGTTGCACGATAAAGGAGCACTCCAACCTCCTCTGACTCAGAACCTTCAAATGATTAGGTCTAAGTTGCACGAGGAAGACACTAACATAAATATTATGCTCCAGAGAGGAATTAGGATATGATATGACAAAGGAAATAAACCTGAGGAAATTACCAGGGTTTGAAAGGCTCCAATGAAGGAACCAGAATTTGATTCAGAGCATGCTAAGGGGACTTCCATGGAAGCTAAGAGGAGCTTCACTGATTACTCCACTTTAGGAACTAAAGATAGACTAGAGCCAAAAATGGACCCATCGATGCTCACTACATTCTTGGAGACATGGATGAAGCTACTGTGCGATAGCAAGGCTATAAAGGGGCTACAACAACTCATAACTAGATGCGTTGGGACCGTGCCAAGAGAACTTTGTGTAGTTCGAAAGCTCAAGAAGCACACGACGCAAATAAGAAGGGAAATGAGATTGACTGCGCAGATCAGGGAATACGAGGTGGACCAAGTGATTTTGGGTCTAGGATCAGACTTGTACATCCTGCCAAAGCAGACATGGGAGTGCATGGGCAGGCTTGTGCTACTCCTATCCAACTGCAGATGGCGAACCAGCAAAATATCCTAGATATGGGGAGATTATAGGGAATCACAGTAGATATTGAAGGAGAAAGCATGTTAGCAGATTTCGCAATGATAGAGATTGTTGATGACAACAATCCCTACCCTGTGCTATTAGGAATAGATTGGGCCACTGACATGAATGGAGTGATAAATCTTAGGAAGCGCAAGATGATATTTGAGAAAAAATCACTGTGCATAGTGGTACTTTTAGAACCTACAGAAGGATCGCGCTACACGGAGACAGTGTGCAACTATGACAATGACAATGATCTGGACTGCATCTACAAGATAACCGCATGCAAGCAAGATTGGGTAAATCCAACCACGAATGGTTGAATCTCTTGGGAGTGCGAAAGATCCTGCACATCAGATTCTCGTGAGGAGATAGAACGATGACATAACTGATTACATGAGGGAACCATGCTCAACTATAACATGATGATGAGGTCGTTGCACTGTGTAGTGATAGAGGTAAGAGATCTACCTACATATGATGGGTTAAGTGAGGTGGATGACTTCCTGAACAAATTTAAAAGAGAAGTACCTGAACAAAAACATTTCGATGGTGTGAAATGGGTACTGCAAGCTATGCCCGCAATATGGTGGGTATGTACCAATGAAGTTTTGAGGACTACGTGAACGCAGAAGGATGATGTGCATGTGGTTTGGGAAGCCTTAGATGCATTTTAAATACAAGCATGATGGACAAACCAGCCCGCACACCCACCCATCTAGGTGGATACAGGCATATGGTGTGAAACTTGCACGAATTCACACCATCCTCACGGTAGGAGACTCGATCAGTAAGTAGGTGCAGGTAAGGCAATGGTGCGAACAATCCCTCCAGTTGGAAGCATGAAGTATGGAATGACCAAGTGTACTGAAAATTATCCACGCATAAGCTTTTAACAAAATACGCTAACCGTTGAACAAGGTCCACAATGTGAAGTGGACTGACGGGGACCTGCATGTACCAGTAGTTCTCTAGGCTTATAGGACCGTGTGAAAAAACGTGACTGCGCAGCAACCACCAAGGTTGGAGTATGAAGCAACCACTATAAGCCCTATAGTATTTGGATATCTTAGACCGTGCATGATAGCACTAGTAGATATGACAGTTCGCAGAACCTTCGAAGCAAAAATCCAACAGGGAAGTTTTAGATTCCAAGAACTTGAAGAATAAAGGGTATGATTAAGGAAGAAAAGCGCTCTAGTGGACGTGGAAGTCAAGAAGTTGGAGGACGAGATAAAGGAAGATTTTCTCTGATTAAAGACCAGGTTGCGAAGGCAAGATGCGTATGATTGTGACGATAGGTTTAAGGCCTATTGCTATAAATTGATCAGTCTAATGCCTTGGCTTGGACCACACATTTCTAAGCATATTGACCAGGGTAGTACATTGAAGATGGTAAAGTGCACGATGCCAATCGTAAATAAAAGGTGGGTATTCTCCAGGAAACATGATGGATGATAGTATGAAACTTCACATGGGTGGTGCAACCACTTGAGTAGCTAAAGGAAGTATAGTCTTAGCACTCCAAGTAGTTGAAAGGAAGTGTGGGACTATAAACTATTATGCCCGAGAGCTGCATGATGTTGGAGCTGTGCACAGAAGCAAAGAGCCACAAGGTCTATGCCCACACACAGGGGGCTGCGTTACTGCACGAGTTGGCCAAAAAGTGACTGTTAATGTCCCTATTCACGATGGAATGTTTGACTTAAGACCAAATGGAGAGCAACAAGCATTTAAGATGCAGTTTATTGGAAAGATTTGGGGAAATTTGCCACCAAGGGAGCATTAATGAATCGGATTTGGGGGGAACGGTTGAATTCAAATTCAAAAAGTATTATAAATTACAAGGGGCTGCCCAGTAAAAAGCACTTGGTCATTTATGAGTTGAGCCATTGAGAAGACCCCTGATTGTTGTGTGCCAAGTGTTGATTGAGCTCGTGAGTTCGCGATTGCTCGATTTTGGGATGAACATGATAGCAAAAACAAATGACCACCAAAGTGGCCACATAGGCCCTAATTATGGGGGATGCCCTGGAAGGTGTTAATATTGTGGCAGAAATCCCGAAATCACTGCACACTCCAAGACCCAAGAAGGACAGACAAGAGATGGGTCTTGTACGTGTGTCACCATGGAACCCACTGCACACCAAGTTGTCAATGGAGGACATGGGGAAGGTCGTCACTATAGAGACCGATGAAGAAGAAGAAGACCTAGAGGATCTTATCATCATAGAGGATGAGGATGAAGGCACGGAGTAGGAAACTCAACTTGCACACCCCTCGACAAAGCTACATACCTAGGAACCTCACAAAAAGAGAAGGCTAAAGTGCCCAAGGACCTTGACGAGACCAAGAGCTCACTCCAGACCCTACTTCTCCTAGACAACATTATTTTTGATGGAATGCACCTGGGATAGGTGCGAAGCTTAAAATTCAAAGATTGGGACCTTGCTAACCATGAGAAGTTCCCTCATCTTGAGACATCACACCTCATGAAGCCCAAGAAGAACATCATGGTAGGGGTTACAGAACTAGAGCACGAAAGTGGTTGCGCAGAGTGGAAAAGGCTGAGCTACTGAGCCTACTCTGGGTGTCGCATTTCCACCACACCCCAATAACCATTTTCATCATCAGGCAACAGCTCTACCTGGTGCATGATGGGTGTTTATGGCTAGAGGAGCCCATCCCCATCATGACAGATTTGACTCACCACATTTCCCATCTTCCATGGAAATGAGAGGAACCCACAGACATCTCGGAAGGGAAACGTAGTGACTTTGCCATGACGAAGGCCATGAAGAAAAAGTACAAGTTGGGAAAGAAGAAAAGGGGCTATGCCATATCTAGCATCAATGACAAGTCAGTGAAAGTGGCAACCCAGATATTGGCTAGTAACATTATGCACAAGTTCTATGCAGATGAGGTACCCATGCCGGTGGTAGCACTAACTGAGTCATGCACGGAGGTGGTCTAGTTTAATTGGTCCAAGTTCCTCTGCAAAGATTTTTCAGAGAATTTCTGTGAATCTCAACAATAGGGAAAAACATTCCATTATGCATGGCTTCTTCTGTCCATAGTGCTCGTGGCAAGGGAATTACCAGAAGATAGTTAATTCCCCACAATTGATAGGGATCTACCAAAGACCGTGAAGTACACTTTACTCTAGGCCAGAAAGGATGCAAAGAGGATCTGTGAGAGTAAAATATTTTGGGTGTTCATGGAGATGAACCTAAGAATGGGGATCAATCGTAAGCCACAATTATCGCCCACTATCTACAACAGCCTATAGATTTTTGTGGAATTCAAAGCAGACATCCATAACGTTTACATCAGAGAAGGCAAGGACTTAATCAAATAGTGGAGAAATCTACCCTTTGTAGCCACGGACGAAATCATCTTTAACGTACTAGAGGCATGGCCACCAGAGTGGCACGCTCTAGACATCGCAATGATAGAGAATTCAGAGGCATAGAGGAAAAAAGAGGAGGCCTAGCTGCGCATCGCACTTGGCAGAAAAGAGAAGGAATGTTAGGCCCCTATACTACTAGTGTAACCCCTTATTATTATTAGTACAACCCCCTTATTATATTGATGTACCCATGTAGTGCCCATATTGTTACTATTGTGCCCCATAGAAGCCCACTATTGTTATTATTGTGCCCTTACATTATTATTGTTATGTCGGCTCTGATTATATTATGACCCCTAGACTCCTATATATAGAAAGGAGGTCTTTTCATTTGTATCATCCAAGAATTGTTCATTTGTGTAATGTAAAGGAGGTTGCTCCCTCGAAGAGGCTTATTTATAAGGCGTTCATATATCTTTTCTATCTTTTTGTGAGCTGGTTTGATAACATTTGGTTTCAGAGCTTTGGATTCTATGGTTTCACTGCTCCAAATAGGTCATCGTGGAATTTTCGCTATAACATTTTTTCTGCGATGTTTCAGAAGCAAAAAAAAAAGCATTTGAAACGAAATCACGCTGAACCTCAGCTCCAAATTTCAGAGCATTTCGCACAATATTTGTGGAGATATGATCTGAGTAAGTTGGTCTTTTTGTAGACTCTTGAATTACATTCCAAACAGGTGACCTTGGGAAAACTGTCATAACTTTTGTTTTGAGCATCAAATTGCAATTTCGTAAGAATTTACAAAAAGAGGATAGGCTATAGTTTCATGTGTATATTTTCTAGACCTGAAGGTCAAAACAGTGGCACGTGGTTCTTCATACAAGTTCGCTCTTCTGAAAAGGTATATAATCAGGTCATCTTGGGAGATTGTGCATAATTCAATTAGACTGGTGGCATTGGAAAGAGGAAACATAAGGCTATTGTAGGTCGAAATTTCAGAACTTAAAGATCTGAAAGTACAGAGTTACAATCATTTCAAGATCGAGCTCCTAAAATCAAGAAAAAACAAGATGAGGAAGTTTGATGGCAAGGATCCAGTAAATTGGA